>JBAMYA010044654.1:0-12306 GCA_037176975.1 Arrhamphus sclerolepis
AGTTAAGTTAAGTTAAGTTAAGTTAAGTTAAGTTAAGTTAAGTTAAGTTAAGTTAAGTTAAGTTAAGTTAAGTTAAGGTTAGGTCTGGTTACTGCTGGATAAAGGATGTGAAGCCTCACTATTGTGTGCGGGGAATCTGCTGGATGGTGTCTGGCAGTGGTTGTCTGAAGGTCTCTGGCAGGAAGATGCAGAGCACAACGCTCAGAAGAGACAGAGATCCCACGACCATCCATGGAAGCAGCGGATGGACCACCGCTGCAGATGAGACCAAACATCATAATTTAGTTTTCTTTCATTCAGACTGCTGTAAAGAGTAGCAACTAAAAAAACATCTGGAATTAAAGGACCTTATAGCCAGACGTGTTCACATTTACAGAAGTAAAGACTTTTTTGGAAGTCAAGCTTCAGATCTCTGGACTCATTCATATGTAAAGATTCAGATGTCTGAACCTGTTTACAGGGACAGAGGTAAAGGTCAGAAATCTCACCCAGTTCCAGCAGATATGGGGACACAGATGATCCCACTCTGGAGAAGGTGGCACAGGATGACATGGCTGTGTTCCTGATGATGGTAGGAGACAGCTCTCCAGTGTACATGTACAACACCCCAGTGCCGGCCAGAACGCCAAATTTACCCAGCAGCACCAAGGACAGAGTAAGAGCTGGATGACCTGCATGGAGGAAAGATGTTATCAGCTGACCGTCCCCTCAGCTGTCTATAAAACAAATCAATTGTCCAATCAATCACAGCTAAACAAACCCACATTGTACTTCAAGGAGCCTTTTCTGCTAAATGCTCTGGATACTTTATTTCCAAGTGTTAAAGTTAGAGCTCATAAGGCAAAAGCACTTGAATTTAAGCAAGTTTCTGGTTTCTTCCAGCTCTTTGCAGCTGACCAGCCTTATTTCCTTTACAATCAACTACTTAATCCATTTTTTCTGAACATTTTACTCAGATTTTCAGAGAAATACACTTTCACCCGCATCAACAACATTTATATACATTTATGGTCACCTTTATGACACCTGGTTTTTATTCACAATCAGTTATGTCACTGACTCATGTTTGATTAACACTGATATTCAGTTCTATTCACGTTTAGTGAAGCAGCAACACGTCTGATAAATGTTTCTTCATGTTTGATTTGGAATAGAATGTCCAAAAAAAAAAAAAAGCATTTGCATGTCATAAAAAGCCATTTTAGGGATTTTAAGGTCACTTTATTTATTTAAAAAAAAGGGATATGAGGTTTATTTTTGGACTTGATTGCAGCTACAGTAATGAAGCTGGCCTCATCAGTACATTACTGCTGATTATCTGCAAGTCTTAAGACATAGGGCCCAATTTACTAAAGGTTTGCGTGTATTAAAACGAGTGCAAACTCACTAAACTCAAACTCAAACTTTACTAACAGTGGGAAGAACGGTTTGTGTGCAAAATAGCGCGTCTAATCCAGTTAGTACGACCGCCGCAGTATGAAATTTGGGGCATTCAAGCGCAATTCTGTGTGTGTGAGGAGGACAATATGTAATTCTATATTAACTAAGCACCATTAAAGGGACTTATCAAACCTAAACGCAATTTTGCTCTAAATTTATTACGTTTCAAAAGGACGTGCAAAACAGTCTGTATAGGCTACGTAATTGCCCACACATTATTCACCCTTGTGTGAACATTTTTTTTCTTCATCTGGGTCATTCCAGTGTACGGTAGCTGCAGCTGGGAGCTCCCAGTCCCGTTTTTCAGATGTGCTGTCAGAAGTCCCTAACGTCATGAGGCGCTGGATGTCCAGGGTGATTAGGTTTCCACACACTTTGCTGTCGTTGAATGACACCAAACAAGGCTTTTCTCTCTTTATTTATTTTTTTTGTCTTTTTTTGCAATTGCGGCATTTCTCATAATGATACGAGGTTGAATGCGCAGCGCGTTTGTGATGCCAAAGGCATCATTACCAGTGTTGTGGCAAAATACCCAGTGCATGAATCTTTTATTCTGAAAAACAGTTTTCTGTTTTCCAAGTCGTGAGATTGGAGATGGTGGTCAGTAGTAGGTGGGTCAATTTGAAATCCTTCGTGAAATAATCTATTACATTAGAAACAAGAGTATGTGTCATATTCATTCATGTTTTTTTTTGAGAAAAATAAAAAACATATGAGAACCACATGCTGGAGAAATATGATACAACAGGGCCGCACAAGGAATATTGAGGAGCTCGCCATTGGAATCCTGAAGAGCCAGTTCCATTGTTTGTTTCTAATGATGGAGCACTGCTTTACAGGCCAGAATCAACACACAAAACCTTCATTTAAATAGGGCATCTCCAAGACGTTTGCACCTGCCACTATTTGCACAATTACTCTAAGTAAATGACGCAAAACATTGGTTCCACCAAACGCAAATTAGCCTGGATTGTGTGTGTAAATTACTACACGCAAACTGGGATGTTGATAAATCTGGCCCTCAGTGCTTAATATATGCTGCTGTAGTATCATTATTGAAACAAGATGTCACGAGACAAAGATATAAGAACAGACAAAAAAACTAGAAAAAAAAACAGAAACGGACACTCCAATCTACACAGTTTTTATGTAAATTAATATTAGTTTCATGGCTCAGTAAATCTGAGTCAGCATTTCAGTAGTTATTAAGATCAGCTGTTATCTTTCTTTCTTTTCTTTTCTTTTTTTTTTAACGTGTCCTGTTGGCATTGTGGCACTCAGAATGTTGTCTGTCAAGGTGAGGCCCAACAGTTTTATTTTCACAAGCGAAGCATTACGGTTGGGCCATGATGCTTCACTTGATATATAAATAAAACTTTCTTAGGATTTGCTGTGGGTTTATTATAGATGCGACGGACACAGAGACACAAAAAAGAAAGAAAAAAGAAAGAGAAAGAAGTAGGAAAATGGTTTAAAGGGAATGAAGGAGGAGTAGAGAAGAGAGAGAGGCATAGAGAGGACACAAGTCAACACCCTTGAAGTTTGCCTCTAGATCTGCGGAAAGAGAAAAGCAGATCTGGCCATGGTCACAGAGACCCGAGTCCTGAGGGCACCCCACCCCAAGCAGAGGTCTGACAGAGCCCGGGCGCCTGGACCCGGCAAGTAGCCACCAGGGCAGGCCGGCACATACCCAAGCACCCAGCCCCAGACACTGACGCACCAGTGGGCAGGATCACCGGTTGCCAGAGGGGAGTGTGACGGGCGAAGCAAGCCCCTCATTTAGTGGGAGACCCAAAATGATCCAGGGGAGGGGGCAGCCCAAAACCCAACCTAACAGATAAACAGGCACACACAAACACAATCACACATTCCCACCCTCATGCTCACACATAGACATTCACACCCATTCGTCCTACATAAGCACTCAAAGATGGACGTCATACCATCACTTGTATTCCCTATTCACACTCTATATTCCCAGATCCAAGGGCATCCCTGCAGGAGAGCTCCAACCCCAAAAGGCCAATGAGAACACACAAGCACAGCGTGAGCTCCGCACACAGCCGCCACCCATGGCACCTGCCGCCACATCCCGCGCCCGACCACACAGTGAGCCACAATGACAAGGAAATGGCCCCGAACGACACCACCGCAGCCCCGTACACAAATGCAGCAGAGCAGATGCCACCGAACCAAGCAACCATCCATACTGACCCCCCCCCGACCCAACCCCAGGACAGGACACCCCCCCACCACCACCACCACCAGCCCCAGGCCAGGGGCCAGAGCAGCAGGGAGAAGCAAGAGAGGAAGGCCAGCCCAGTGCACCAAAGACCAGGCACCCCACCAACCCCACACCAAGGATCTGGAGGCGTCCAGGCACGCCGACAAGGCAACCCCCCCCCCCCCCCACCCAGTCAAAGCAAAGCCACGCCCCCAACCGCCACCACACATTGCCAATGGCCATACACCCCCCCATCCGAACCACCGCAGGAGAACCACTGCACCCCCCATCTCATCTATTATCTCCTCCAACAAAAAGAGAAAGTTAAATAGTGGAAGATTATTGATGACTCTGCTTCACTCACTGTTCTCAGTGATCTGGAGGAAGAGGAGCGCCAACGCCCCCACCAGGGAGAAGCTGATGAATGAAAAGCGACGAGGAAGTTTGCAGGCTGCCAACCAGCTGGCAAAGTATGCTGGGAGTTCAACAGCTGTTAAAAGGAAGTAGTTCAGGAAGGGGTTGCCGTAGAGACTGGACATGTTGAAGGACAATCCAAAGTAGCTGAGATTCATGGAGAACCTGCAGAGAACCAAAGAACCAAACTGAAAATCTTCAGTCAGCATCAGGGAAAGAGGTGTAAAAACAATACTTTAGTATTTTTTCGTCACTTGAGTATTTTCATATACATTCTCACTTACACCTCACCACAACACATTTTCTAACAATAAAAGCTTCAGATTCCTCTTTTCTAAATCTGGATCAGTGAGCTGTAGAAGTTACATTTCAGATGCTTTTACATGTCCAGGAAAAAGTGATTTATATCTTTAAACTCACAAGAGGCTGATGTGTTGTATACTTTATGTGTATCATTCTTGAACTAGCTAGAAATGTACTTTTGTCCAGCAGGTGGCCCTAGAGTCCAGGTCATGTCACAGTGGAGAGAAGCAAAAACACTAGACAATATTTTTGGTGTCATTAAAGTAGCTCCTGGTCTTCTTCACAGTGACATCTTGCTCTGTACGACTTTGTGTTTTTACTGACCAGATGAGCCACAGTGTGACTGTAACATGTCGGATGTTGGCGGTCTTCAGCAGATCCATGAAGCTGACAGACGGTTGCTTCTGATTTTCAGCTTTTTCAGCCTGCATAGATGAAACATCTGTATGTTAAGAGTTATGGTTCTATTCTGAAACTAGGTTTGAGTTATCCGTTCTTACAGGGTTAGAGTTAGGGTGTGTACATTAGGGTAAAGGATCTTCTCAGGAACCAGGTTTTAGTTATGGGCTCTTACAGGAGCAGAGAAGATGACAAGTGGAGCCTCCACTCTGTTGTCCACAGCTGCTGACCTCAGCAGGAGCTCCGCCTCCAACACACGACCATGAGATACCAGCCAGCGAGGAGACTCAGGAACCAGCCTGAAACAGCCAGTCATGAGCTCACAAAGATGAACTGAACATAAACTGGTTCCATGTCTTCATTGGATAATCTTTCATTTTTGTAAAAATGACCTAAAAGATACTTTGTTGTGAGGAACGAGTTCAGCAAAACAGTGAAAGATCTGAGAGTACTCAGATTATCTTACCACCAGAGGGGCATACAGACCAAGCCAGGGACAGCCATGATCAGTGACAAGTGTCTCCAGCTCCTGACCAGGTAGGCGGTGCCGGGCAGCAGCATCATAGCTAGCACGTAGGTGAACGGCAGGAACAGGCTGGAGAACAGGACTCTGGTGGAACCCATCAAGATCTCTGAACCTGAGGAGAAATGTTTGGAGGAGGTCAAAGATGCACTTAAAGGTGCTTGTACTCAGTTTACTGCTCAAATGTGAACTAGTTAGCTGTTAATGAGCTGTTAACGAGCCTCCTGAAGGTTTGAATCAAGGCAGCTTCTAAACTGCTGAAGTCTGATGGAAGTCAGTGACCCTTCTACACACAACTGAGGAGAGCAGCTCATCATGTCCAGGTCCAGGTCCAAGTCCAGGTCGTGGTTCAGGTTCAGGTTCAGGTTTAGGTTCAGGTACAGGTTCAGGGTTCACAATCAGGGACAGTACTTTGAGAGAATAATGTCCACATCTTGACATAGAATCCAGCTGGTTTGGTGGAGGAGTAAAATAAGCATCTATGCCAAACAAGAAAAAGCACCATTAAATCGGATGACTCAGGTTTCTCCTGTCGAACATCTACAACACAACCTTGAATCTCCTACCAGACAGTTTAACAACCATTCACACCTGAATCATGTGACCAGAACCAGGTAAACTACTGACCTACAGCACTAATGGAGGGTCACTGACTTACAGATAACAGATAAGCTTCTGGGTGGAAGGAGGAACGTCTTCAAGAACAAAGTCCAGTTGTCTTGATTCATGACTGAGAGTGATCCTGACCTAGATGATTGAGTATACATCAGAGTAACACTGTGTGACATGATGTTACTTCAGCAGGACCGTACCCAGCACAAACACAACGATGTAGCAGGCTATCTGACCCATGCCCAGCATGAAGAAGAGCATCGTGAAGACAGGCCAGGATGGAGCGAATGCCACAGCAATGCTGAAGACACTGAGCATGGCGATGGAACCAAACAGGACCGGCTTCCTGCCAAACCTGCAGCAGAAACACAAGAGAGCACTGACCTCCAGCAGCACGTTGTTCCTCTAATGGGAACATTACAGAAATTACTGTTGGCAGCTGGTCCTGCAAGTCATCAAAAGATATCTAAGTTCATTAATGTTCATGTTCATGACAAAGAGACTGAAAAAGTACCGGTCAGAGATCTGTCCAGAGACAAAGCATCCACAAAGTCCTCCCAGAAAGTAGACAAGAGACGTCAGAGGTTGTTTCCACTGGTGACTGCACACCAGGTCAAACTGGAAGACAAAAACCTGATGAATGAAACCTGAAATTATAGAAAAAATCAGTACAGTTGGTCCTGCAGGTGTCCTTTTTCTGGACCTCTCATAAATGAAAAATACATTTTTTTTTCTTGTCTGTGTTCTTTTTTTTTCCCTGTCTTTGCACTTTATATTTGTCCAAAAATATCTGATGGCAGCATCCCTCAATTAACTGATTACTAATTAAATGGGTTTAATGGGTTGGGAATGAAGTGTATTTGCATGCAGGAATGTTAAATACAATGCTTAATCTTTAATCCAGTCATGAGGGAATCAGCGGCTCAGACTTATCAGACCAACTCATCAGTGGATGGAGATTCAGTTATTTCCAGTCTGCCACCTCAGGTTCCTCCAGGTTCTTGTCAGTTTTGGAGAAAGTCAATGCAGCTGAGAAACCTCTGTAGCTCTCAGCTTCCTTTCAGTCTGCTTCAGTCTAAACAGTAACATGAAGCTCACTAAAGCTCTCAGTGACTTCATCAGCAGTAACTTACCTCGCTGACTACTGTGGACTGGTAGTACTCTGTACTGTAGCTCCAGCCATCTGTACATGCCTCCAGAGCAGAGTGGTTCTGGATCCAGTCTGGGCTCAGTGTGGCTCCCAAAGCAGAAAGATTCTTCACCATTTCCAGCTGGTACCGGCTGCAGCTGCTTCTCTCCAGCCGCCCAGCCTCCTGCTGAGCAGGAAACGTCATCATGAACCAGGACTGACCAGACCAGTTCTAACAGGTCACAACATGGATCCTTGTTCAAGTTACCCAGTCAATTATTAAATGTTGAAATTTCTTTGTTGACACTTCTGCTATGTTGTGGTCCTTATTGTCCACTTCAGAGGAAACTACTTAATTTGACACCTGAGGCTGAAGGTTAAAGGTTATTTTGTTAAAACTCAGGTATGTTCAGTTTGCAGTGACCTCATTATAATACATAAAAACATTTACAGCAGCAGGACGTAGAACAGGACACAGAAGGAGACGACAGTGCTAGGGACAGTGCAAGGACTGGAACTGCAACACTGTATGATCCAGTCTCCAGTCTCTTGGACTTTACTTCCTGGAGCTTTGTAAAGCAACTAAAGCAACTAAATGATGTGATAAAGAACCTGGATCTGATCTGATCTGGACTGTTTTGGAGTTACAGAGAAGATTTAAGCTGCAGAACATCTCAGGAGCTCGGAACATCCTCCACACATTGGTGTCTTCAGTCAGACCTCCAACCTAATCCTAACCCTGCAACACAGAACCACTACAGGAGATCCTTTTAGCCTAAATCTTTACCACCCACAAAACAAAAGTGACTTCACATAGATATATAGATTTAGATCAGTGCCTCCTTTGGTGCTGAATGCTCTATTATTTAGTCTTTCGTGTTTCTCAGTTGTTTGGTCCTGAATGAGTTTTATATTTTCAGAGATTTTTAGTGCTGCAAAAGGAAAATAGGGTGATGTTGTGATAGTTAAAGTTAAAAACAATGTGCTGATAGTTGCATCAGAGTTGGGTGCTAAGTGGCTGTAGAGTTTTCAAGAGTCTGTCTAGAATGAGGCAGTCACGACGGGACACAAAGTTTGGATTGAGACGTTAGCTTATATTTAACGTATCTTTAAAAACACATTTGATGAAATTCTGGTATCTGTCCATCAGCAGATTCACTGAATTACTTTGTAAATGTGAATTCAATGATCACATTCAGACTCGCCCAGCTTGGACTGGTCTGGTTCCAGTTCTCACCTGTACTGGGATGCTGGCCTGGATCCAGTCCTGGCTCAGGTTGTTGTGGGCAGGGATGTGACAGTGATGTGGGGGTGTGGCCAGCAGGAAGATGACAGACAGGATGTTATATCCGCATGGAAAGCAGGTGAGGCAGAGGATGAGGAAGATCCTCTTCTGGAACGGGCCCCAGGTCCCCAGAAATGACACAGATTCCTCGTAATCCTGCATGTTTCTGGACCTAAATCTGTTTTTGTCTACCCTGCTTTTACTGAAGGCTGCGGAAAACTTCCTTTCCTGAATTATCACAGAAGAATGTGAGAAAAACTACATCTGCTGATGCAAAGCTGCTGTGGTTACTTCTACAATATATCTAAAAGTAGCAACATAGAGACAATGTAAAAGCATAACAATGACAACTAAGTCTAGCAGCCGTTTGCAGCTTCTCACCTCCTATATTCTGGACCAGAGCAGAGGACTCCTCCTCTGGTCCTCCTCTGGTCCTCCCTCTGTCACCTCCTCCTCCAAATAATCTTCCTGTGAAACTACAAACGCTCAACCATTGTGGCAGGTTCATGAAAGTCAGCTGCTGTAAACTGAAAACTGCAGGAAAGACATTTTTACTGAAGGAGAAGGCTCTCAGAGGCTGAGAAACCTGACATTAAAGAAGTGCAAAAACTCTTCTTTAGTTTAAGTCGATTTATGTCACGTTTAGAGATCTGCATTTGTCATAAAAGTGTTCAGCTGTTAGCTAACTCTTCTGTTTCAGTGTCATTTATACACAGACTCATTTAAACTGGGTGTTGAGTTCTGGACCAGGACTACAAGTCCCAGTGAAGTCCAGATGTAAAGATGAGAAAAACGGCATTCAGTGATTACCTGGATCCTTCATCTAATTCAAATCCTGATGAGGCTGGTTCTGTTCTAGCTAACTGGAACTGGAGTAAACTATTTAAGTGGAAATGGAGTGAACTAGTTTGCTGAAACTGTAGTTAACTAGTTAACTGGAACTGTACTGAACTAATTAACTGGAACTGTAGTGAATTAGTTTCTGTTCTAGTTAACTGGAACTGGTGTGAACTACTTTCTGTTCTAGTTAACTGGAACTGGAGTAAACTAGTTAACTGGAACTGTACTGAACTAATTAACTGAAACTGTAGTGATCTAGTTTTTGTTCTAGTTAACTGGAACTGGTGTGAACTATTTAACTGGAGCTGAAGTGAACTAGCTTCTGTTCTAGTTAACTTGAACTGTGGTTACATTGATAGTAGAGAACTGGAATTGGAGTTAATTAGATGACAATAACTATGGTGAACTAGTTTATGTTCTAGTTAACCTGAACTGTGGTTAACTAGTTAACAGGGTCTGTAGACAACTAGTTACTAAAATTGGAGTTCAATAGATACCTGGAACTGTGGTGAACTGGTTAACTGGAACTGTAGGGAACTAGTTTCTGTTGTAGTTACTGGAACTGTAGTAAATTAGCTTCTGTTCTAGTTAACATGAACTTTAGTTAACTAGTTAGAAGTGGGGTGCACTCGTTTCTCATTTTGTTAACTGTAGCTGTTGTTAACTAGTTAACTGGAACTGTATTTAACTACTTAACTTTAACTGGAGTTAGTTGTAACTGTAGTTAACTTGTTTCTGGTCTAGTGAACTGTAACTGAAGTTAACCAGTTGACTGGAAATGTAGTTAGCCAGTAACATTTCTAATTAACTGTAACTGTAGATAACTACTTAAGTGGAACTGTAGTGAACTAGTTTATGCTCTAGTTAACTGGAACTGTAGTTAACTATTTAACTGGGTCTATAGTTAACTGAGTTCTGTTCTAGTTGACTATAACTGTTGCGAACTAGCTAACAGGATCTGTAGTTAACTATTTAAATTGAACAGTAGGAAACTAACTCACTGGATATGTAGTAAACTAGTTTATGATAATAAGAACTGTAGTTAATTACTTAACCTTGTCTGTTGTTAAGTGGTTTCTATTCTTGTTAACTAGGACATTAGTGAACTAGTTAACTGTAAATGTAGTGTACTAGTTAACCTGAGTGTAGATTTAGTTCCTGCTGAAAGAAGCAGTAAACTGAGATCACAGACATTTTCAGGGGAACAAAATGATTAAACTAATAAAAGCGTATAAATAAAATCCAAGCTGAGTTTTATAGAATGTAGAGGTGAAACCTGAAACTAAGTTGGGTTAAAGTTATTCTGACGCATTACCATTTTCACACATATGCTCAGTATCTGTGAATAGTTATATTTTTTAGACTAATTGCATCTAAATAAACTTGACTTTATCACAGTCTTAAATGTTGCTTGTTGTTAAACTTCAAACAATACAAACAGACAGAACAGAAATGAAGGAATCCCGCTGCAGTATTTTCTCTTCCAGCAACATGCAACACTGAATTTGATTTCATTTTCAAATAACTAAATATGTTATTCTCCAATATTTTCCTGTTATGGCCTGTCAGGAAACTCATTTCAGTCAGTTGTATCCTCCATCTGGATCTTTCAGTGACTACCTACTGTTATATTTTTATGTCACAATGGGCATCTGTGTTGTGTAATGCAACTCAGCACCTGAAATATTTCAAAACATTGGTGTTTGAATATAGAAAAAAATGTAGTTTGTCATTGTTTTACTGGGGTGAGAACTTCCAGAAGACATTGCACACCAACATGCATTACTGTGCACAAATGTCCTGTACATATCTATCAGCAGGAACAGAGCCTCCGCAGACATGCACGCTGCCATACAGACTGCAGCTCACTAACAAATGAGCAGGATCCTGAATCCTGATCCTGTTTGACTGCCGAAGAGCCTGAAAGAGTTCTCTGCTCTCTGTTTCCTGTCTGAGACTGTCTGGACTTTCAGGACTGCGCCATGTGTGTCACAATTTAACTGGACTGATCATTCACTTCCACACAGCAGGAGACTACGAGTGTGATCAGTAAATGATCAATCAGCTGAAGCTTCCAGTCTGGTACAGTTCTCTGATCAGCACACCAGAACCAGTTTATTCAGGTTTCTTCTCAGAATGTTATAGAAGATCTATGCAGCCACTGGAGAAACCTAAACTACCAAAAGATTCACTTTTTATGTTGCATATTGTGACCAGGACCAAAACCAGCAGCAAGAAAGATACATTTTCTTCCGTAAAGGTTATTTTTAGACTTCCAGTCTGCAGATTATCATACAGGAAAGAGGATGATGTTATGAAGCCAAGGTCACATGCAACAGGCTGTTGCTCTGATTCAGTGAAACAGTTACTCTGTTGATCAGAAGGTAACTTTCCTCCACTGTTCCTGGCTGGTCATGCTGAAGCAGCTGCTTACATGTTCTTATTCCAAACCCATGCTGTCTGCAGGTTCCCGCTGGTTTCTGCAGGTTTCGCCAGACACCAGAGCACATTAACCAAGGTTAAACTCTGTTTACTCGTTACTGGCTAACTTTTGCCTTCATGACAACATCTCCTCTTCATGTTCACCATCAAGAAAAAAAGGTGTAGAATGACTGAGATTACACAAAGTCGATCTGGATTCTTCCTGGGCCTGTTGAAGGATCAATTTATCTGATCTGAGGAGGAGATGTTAGGACAAAGGACAGGAGGATAACAGATGGGTCAAATCCAGAAGATGAGGATTATTTAAGAAAGCTGAGGTTAGTGATGGTGTGAGTCAAGAAAAAAAAAGTGATGGTCACATACCGGGTCTAAATGTTGATGCCACGCATCAATGAAAGTTACGGTTAGTTGATAAGCAGGCTGCTCTGGTGTCCATTATTTTGTCAGTGATTCAGGATGTTCAAAGAGACAAATGAAAAGTTAACGCTAGACTTTTAAAGCATGATTTCAGTACGCTCATCTGGTGCTTGTAACGAATGATCGCTGCTGAGTCAGAGGGGGTCTGGTCAAAACTTTAACTGCTTAGTCAGAGGGGGCGTGGCCGACTACAGCTCTCAGACATCCATCCATTATCTATACCCGCTATTTCCTGTTCAGGGTCACGGGGGTCTGCTGGAGCCTATCCCAGCTCACTT
>JBAMYA010044655.1:0-12306 GCA_037176975.1 Arrhamphus sclerolepis
TGCATGTGTGTGTATATATATACACATATATATGTATTTATATATGTATGTATATATGTATATGTATATATGTATATGTATATACACACACACACATTAATAATAATCTGAACATAGAGGTGTCCTAGTATCAGGTAGGCCTCAGTAAAAACTTAGTTAAACAGAGAAAAAGTCACTTTTTTTAGTGTTCCATCATCTTTTTGACAATATCAAAGCCCAAAAGACATAGTTCATGCAGGCAATCCTAAGTAGTGCAGTTCAACAGTTTGTAGATCTATATGTAGCAGTGGCATCATGAGTAGCCAAGTCATGCTGCAGCTCATTATATGACATCACGTTTAAGATTCTGAAACTCGTGATCTTTCTTTTATTACACTTACCAGATTAAAGCGCCAGTAACTGAACATCTCAGGATGATGGTGATTTAGCTGCACCTGACACCTTACACTCTTAAATCCTTTCGAAGGGGGAACGTTTTTTTGTGGCTTTTTTTTAAATAGACAAAAAAAGTTTCACATTGCTGATCTGAGGTTGTATTTGAACATGTGAGGTTAAAAAGTGTTAAACACACTCTGATAAACAAACCTCATCACAGAGACAAACAACGAGAGAGCAAGAGGGAGCCTGGGGGATTTCTGGGATATCGACTGCTGAGCGATCAATGATCCAGCAAAAGCCAGGACAGTTACTGGGTCACTGGTGCCAACCAGCAGGTCATGGCCCGCTTTGTCGCTGCTGCTCTCTGATCCAATGTGACAGCGGGAGGGAGCTGTCAATCAAATGACACATGGCGGAAGAAGAGGAGGGAAGAGGAGGCGGAGGGTGGTGGTGGTGGTGGTGGTGTGTGTGTGTGTGTGGGGGGGGGTCTGGTGATGGACAGCTGGACAGGTGTGTGACGGTTGGGACTCACCTGGATCTGCTGCTGGAGGATGTTGATCTTGTGCTGCTGCTGCAGGAGCTGCTGCTGTTGCCTGGCAATCTGGAGACGAGACAAAGATGAGACATAGACAAGATGTTATGAGAATTAAAATAAAAAAATAAGATAAAATGTTTAAAGACAATCAGAAACTTCTAAGTAGAACACTTCTGAGGAAATGTCTGATTCACTTCTGAATCAAAAAAGTGGAATAACTGAGGTGGAGAGCAGCTGGTTTATGTCAGAATGTCAGGATTTAGGAAAAGATTGAAAAAGGTTTGACAACTAAAAGTTGATCATTTTCATCTAAAGTTGTAATTTTTGTAAAATTTACTGTTTTTTATCAGAGAATTTTGTCATTTTAAGACAAAAAGTTGAAATTATAGAAGTTGCAATTTTATGTCAAAATGTTGCAATAAGTTTGATATTTTACTATAAAAATCTTTATTTTAAAGTTAAAAAGTCACAACTTTGTGACATTTGTGATTGTACAATGAAAAGTCTTGGTTGTTAGAAAAAAGTCTCCATCTTTAAAAATTTGCAATTTTACAACAAAATGTGTGGTTACAATTTTTGTGTATTTTGAGATTTTATGACAGAAATTCACCTTTTTAATGTAAATAAATATTTTAAAAAATTATATATTATGAGCTATTTTATAACAAAATGAGCTGTTTTACAAAAAAAAAATACTATTTGCAATTATACCAGAAAATAAATTGTGAAATTTTTGAATATTTGAAAATTTTTCAGGAACTAACCAGGAATCTGACAACATACCTAAAAGTAACTGGCCTTTTAACAGTAATCATGGTGCTGATGTGGCCCTTTAATTGTAACTGTGATGATGATGTGGCCCTTTGATGATAACGACGGAGATGATGTGGCCCTTAATTGTCATCTCTTCTCGATTAAAGTCTTTAGATGAGCATCAAGTATTTCATTTGATCCCTTTCTGAACCAGAAATGCAAAGTAGCTGTTTTCTCTAACAATCTTTTGTATTAATTTATTTATTTATTCATTCATTCATTCATTTATTTTTTCTTCAGGAGTCATTTAGTACATTTACTCCGAAGCGTAATTACAGGCTGCTGAATTGGAGGTGGTTCCCCATTTGCACACATGTCATATTTCATTAAAGGTGGATTTCTCTGCGTTTTCCTGCAGGGCGTTTTTTCGATCAAGTCTCAACACCCAGATGAATGACTGACGCTGGAATCTGTCCTTCTTTATTCTCGCTCCACTCCTTTGTGGAGTGCTGAGGTGGTATGTGTTTGGATGGAAGGGTTGAACGTGTCCCGACAGAGCTGGTCGCACGCCGGCCCACAAGGACGACGAGTCGACATGGACTGCAAAAACAAAAGTGAACTAAGCTGAATGCCTCCCGCCCATCAACATTCAGACCTGTTTTTTCTGAAAGCTTTTAAGCCGTGGACAGGTCACCAAGCAGCCATGATCTACTGGGAATAAATTATGTTGTTTTGTTTTTTTTATTTCTGTTTTCTACAGCATCACGGCTTTTTTTAGAATTGGGGTTGTGCATTGGAATCAGATCGGTGCACCTATGGGAACTTTCATTAGTGTGAAATATCATTGTTCCTTTAAAAAGTCTGGAAGATACTTTTTCTCTTCGGTCTGGAGAACACAGCATCCATTTCTTCCACAAAATTAAAACAACAACAAAACACCTGGATTACTGATTGGAAACAATCAGAGTCATCTGCTTATAAACTGACATTTGTATTACTTAACGTCAGATGAGTGGGAGTACATAGAGCTAAACTAAGCAGTTCCTGAAGTGGTTGCTGCGACGGCGTGTCCCTGGTCTCCTGTAAAAATGTTTAAAATTTAACATCAGTCCCTAAAGCGTACGCAATAAAGAACAGCTGCTGATCAGCATTGAATTCTGGGAAAGAATTTCATAGTGCTGAGTTCTCTTAGTTAAGCAGCTACAACCAGGAGCCACTAGTCTCCGTGGCGACCAGGAATCAAGAGCTGCAATTTTAGGACAAATTGTGGAAATAAAAACACAATTCTTTTCAAATTTTCATGACGTAAAGCAATGGCTTTTATAAAGTTTGAGATTTTATGAGAAAAATATGTTTTGTTGTTTTTTTTGTTTTTTTTAGACAAACTTGCTATAATGCAAAATTTGTTATCTTAGCAATAATTTTATGTTAAAAAGTTAATTTGAGTTTAAGTTAAATTAAGTTATTATAATGAAGTCAATATTTTCTAACACAATGTTGTCAAAGTAAGTTGAGTTGAAATTTCAGGACAAAACCTTGTAATTTTAAAACAAAAACATGCAGTTCTACGAAAGTTGTGATTTTACAACAAAACTTGTGGTCACAGGACATAAAGTAATAATTTTATGTTAAAAAGTTACTTAAGTTAAAGTTCATATAATAAATTCAATATTTTACAACACAATGTTGTAAAAGTAAGTTAAAGTTGCATTTTTAGGACAAAACATTTTAACAGAAAAACAGGCAGTTCTTCAGAAATCAAGATTTTACAGCAAAAACCAGATTGGACCTGAAGTTGAACACTGGCTCGGACTTTACATGACGCTTTTTTATTTTTGTTTTGTTTTTTTTTACATAGAGTTTGTAGAAACCATAAAGATTGGTGAAAAATTTCTGCTTCTAGAGGATAGATTGTCACCATACCGGCGAGGTGGAAAGATCCAGGTTGTTTGTTGTCTTATCAAGTAAAGGGCAGATAAGCTGTTTTCTGTCATTTGGAAGATTTTAGAAGGAAGACCAGACGTTTCTAGCAGGCGGAAATTTTACTGCGTTCAGGCTCAGAAACATTCATTCCTGCAGGAATGTTTTCATTCGTTTTCTCGGAACCTGTTGGAACACCCATCCAGGAAATGTCGTAGCCGTTTGAACCGTGTTTCTGTGTTGAACAATTGACGTTCATGAGTGGAAGAAAAACAATGATAAACAACCAGAAGCGGAGGCCCTTGAGCGGAGCCTTGTGGTACTTCTCAGTTTGGCTTCAACCGATTCTCAGCCCGCCTCCATCCTGATGGGAGGGGCTAAACGGTGAGTGCGTGAATGTACCTGCTCCTGCTGTTGCCGAGCCAACTCCATCTGCTGCCGCTGCTTCTCCAGCTGGGAGGCAGCCATCTTCTTCTGCTCATCATGGGCGGCGAGGAGCTGCTCCCTCAGACCGATCAGCTGACCGATCATGGTGGACAGTTGCCGTTCCTTCTCTTCCAGTGATTCCGGGGTTCCTGGACAGGAAACGCAACAATTTAAGGTCAAGATACAAGCTGGTTTGACTTCCCATCGTCAAGAAAGAGAAAAAAAGAACTTTAAATCCTGTGAACGATTTTTTGCCTTTTCAGCCCCTACTAGTCTGGAAGAGGTCCAATATAAATGAGGATTACATATGTCTACTGTCACCAGCTATAATATAGCTATAATATGGATTTTTTTTTTTTAACAGCAAAAAGTTGTGATTTTATTGAAATTTAGATTTTAGGACAAAAATATGCTCTTTACGATAAAGTTGCGATATTGTAACTTTTGGAAATTTACAACAAAAACTTCTGATTTTAGAACTTAAGATGGTATTTTTATTTATTAAGTTGTGATTTAGGTAAATTAGAGAAATTATAAGAAAAAGTTGTAGTATTAGATTAAAAGATGCAGTTTTGCAAAAAAGTGCAATGACAGGACATAAAGTACCAGTTACATAAAAGCTGCAATTTAAGCATAAAATTATTTTGTCCAAAAAAAATTACATTTTTGCAGAATTTAAGATTTAACATTCCTGATCTAAAGACAAAGAAAGTTGCATTTAGGCTGTCTGAGATGCTCTCATTCCCGGTTTCCCATAAGCCACCAGGGTTTTCGTTTTGTCTGCTGCTCATTATCTTCCCTCTTGTCTCTGCTTGTCATCGCCTCGTCTGCTCAGAATGACAGTAAAACTGCAGGTTTAACCTCTGGAAGTAACCATCTGTCGTCAGGTTGATGATTTAAGCATTCCTAGGAGGTTTGCAGGCCGACACCTGCCATACTTTTGTTTTTATTCTCTTGTACCCTCGATTACTGTAACATCATAAGAAGAGTTGTCGGCGTTATCAGAGACGACTAAAATAACCTCACTACAAGAACTGAAACCTTCTGAAGAAAATGTAGTGTTGGTTCATCTGAGTTTTCTGTTTCACAAAATGAGTTAGTTAGTTCATAGAGTCTGTTACCACCATAATGGACTCTGTAAACTAAGCCTGTGACTTGCTCTGTTTCGGGTCCTAGTGGTCAGTAGAGGAACTGCAGTTTTCCTGACCCAGAACTTGAACAGTTGCTTCTTTGGCGGGCAGCATACGGTTCAGGTGACTCCAGAGATTCTCTGGCACATTTAATAAAAATAAAATCTGTTAGTGGATTTAACAATGATTATTTCTGGTTTTCTGCCCCCCCCCCCCGATTACCCCCCGAATCAAATTCCTCCTGTAAAATCACAAACATTTACAAATTTGTAACCTTCAACGAAAGTTCACAAATTTCTGTCATAAAATCATGACTTTTGAGGAACTGAACATTCTAATCGGAAATCAGAATTTTTGGTATATAATATATAATAGTGACTTTTCACGTTCCTGAAACTAAGCCGATGATAATCAGTGTTCTCTGTGGTCGCTGTTTTCTTTCTTTTCTTTCTTTTTTTTTTTTTTTCCATTTTCTGGCATACAACTTAGAATTTCATTGAACTAAAGTCAATCGATCATTCCAACTTTCTTTCGATGTTTCGCCAAATTTTTTAAAACTTCCTCCATGGACGGTTGCTCCTCTTCAGTCATCTCTTCATCTTCTTCTTCGTGTTCTTCCATCTCTCACCTCTTCCTCTTTCTCTCTGTTGATAACTTGACTCCCTTCTGCACTCATTATCTTTTTTCTCTCTCTCTTTTCAGCTTAGTCTTCCAACTCTGAATCCCACTTCTTCCGACTTCCCCACATTCCTCGGAACAGGAGTGAAGTGTGTTGTGTAACAATGACAACTGTGACTGCAGCTCCATGACTCAATGATTCATCCGAATACCAAACGCGTCGCCCCTCATCCTCTCAACAACGCTGGCACCAACGGCCGACCAAGATTTTTCCGTTTTCCATCCGTCAGGATTATCACCGACACCTGCTGAGGATGGTGGCCAAAAAACTGGAAGAAGTGAACGTTTTTTTTTCTCTGCAGGATCCAGGATGAAGAACAAGAACTCCCAGTTCTTCTTCTGTTTTCAGTTCTGGTTCCTGGAAAAGTTGAAGCTTTGAATAAGAATCTGAAATTATGGTTAAAGTTCACAAGCAGGAGAAATGTAGTTTCACTAAAACTGGACCCATCTCTATAAAAATGAAATAGATGCTGCAGAGGAAGGTTGCAGTTGCAGTTCCTCTACCGACCACTAGAGCCTGTAGTTTGTCTACAGGCCACTACAGGCTGCAGTACCTCTACCGACCACTAGAGGTTGTACATCTCCTCTGTCCTTCATTCCCAGTGTCCTGATTCTCCTCATTTCCTTTTTCTTGCCACTCATGGCATTGCCATATGCTCAGGGGTCATGCTTTGGGTTTCTAGAGATGTATATAGGCGCTACATACTGAATTGATTTGAATTGAATTGAAGTGAATTGAATAGAATTGAGGCTGCGGCTCCTCTACCGACCACTAGAGGCAGCAACTGAGTTCTCCTGGGGTCGCAGCCAAGGGTCACTGGTTGTCTAACTGAGTCTCCCCTAGCAAACACTGTCAGCACCTACTGAGCCCCGCCCATACCTTTGGTGGAGAGATTATGTCTCTCGGTTGGCCTGGTAACACCTCGGTATTCACCCGGAAGAGTTAGAGGAGGTGGCTGGGGATCAGGGTGTGTGGGCTTCCCTGCTGAAGCTACTGCACCTGCGATCCAGCCACCATGCATGCATGGTTGGATGGATGGATGGATGGATGGACATTAGTTTCATTTATGTCCTATTTATCTGACAGATTCCAGTTTGTTTATACTTAAACACCACAGCAGGTCCTGATGTTCCTCGGGTTCTGTATTTAGACCATTACTTTTCTCTTTATATGTTTCCATAACATTCTGTTAACAGGTAACACGTATATGCAGCTGATACTCACCTATATTTATCTATGAAGCCGAATAAGACCAGTACAAAAAGTGGACTACAAACACATCCTCGAGATCTGGATGACTGTTAACTTCCTGTTACAGAGATCAGATCAGACTGAGGTTGTCGTCTTTAGATCTAAACACGTCAGAAATAATTGTTTGCCCGTTTAATAACTGGATGGTTTGGTTCTGTTGGAGTCTTCTTTAGCTGTTAACCTCTCAACTGTTGCCTCATACATCATGGAGGATAAGTGAAGATGTGATGAATGTGTTGGGTTCCTTATCTTGGATGCTTTAATGAATCGTGTTACACAAATTCTGAATTCACCTGGAATAAATTGGATTATGCATGAAATTCAATACAAAGTGGCTTCAACTGGATTATGTTTAACCTCGTAAATACAGAACGCATTTAGACAACTTTACAACTATTTTAAACTGGTGAAGTGAACTGACAGTTTTGTCTCAGCCCGACCCAGCTTGGGAGTCCTGGACCCGAACTCTCCGGCGTCGATGGCAGACAGAAAACATCAGAGCTGCAGAGAGGGAGTCTTGGACTTAAACGAGTCTTGAAAGTAGAGATGATCATTGCTTCCAGATGTGCTGGCTCACACAGCCGACGTTATAATGAGACGCTTTCATCCATCTGCTCCTATCAGGCTTCTGACTTTGTTTTAGCGTTGAAGAAAGTCCGATTAGTTCTAAATTAAAAACTACTACTACTACTACTACTACCTACTTTGCTGTAGAAAGCAGAAGCTTTAGAACATTTGTATATTCAGATTTATTGATGTTATACCAGACTTCTGTTATATGTTTGACTAACCAGAGGTCAACATGTGGTTCATCTGGGACTGATGTGGATTTTTAGAAATCAGATATCGTCGGAAAGTCAACCTGTTAGGACCTGAGACAATCCAACATGAAGCTCTGTCTGCCACTACAGTTTATCTGGCATCCTCTAGTTGGTGTCCTGACAAGCTGCTTTGTCTCCAAACCCTTCCAGACTTTTTAACGTGCCAAGGTAATTCAGGGATGTCAATCCAAAAACACTGAGCACAATTTTATTATTGTTCTCTAAAACAATCAGGAACGTTTCAGTCAGGACTGGGATGCTTTCACTTTTGATAGTTTTGGTTTCAAACAACTTTATGTATTTGTAATGAACTTTGAGATTTTTCCAACAAAGATTTGTGGTTTTAGGGCTTAAATCTGCCATTATTCAGAGAAACTGAAACAAGTATTGAAATTAAAAAATGTTTCACTGAAACTGAAAATACACTTTTGATCCTTTTTTTAATTTCTATTTTGCAATGTTTCTTTTTCAATGTCAGATTTTTCAGCTTCAATTCTCTGTCACTGTTCCAGCGTGGAGGGGCGTGTCTGAGAGGGCGGGGCGGCAGAGAGAAACTATTAACCATGGAAGCAGGTGACACACCTCCTGGCTGAGTCTCTTTGAAGCCTCTGGTTACAGAGAGACTGGTTCAGAGGATATTTGTCAAACTGACTGATATACATAACGTGAACAAAATAAACTGACTGCAGCCCCCAGGAAACTGCAAGGACAACTGAATGCTTCACTTTACTGGAATGTCCAGTGAATATGGAACGATTGTGTCTGTGGACAGAAGTGACAAGCCTCCTCGAGCCATTGCTTATGAATTTTGCCACGGCTACATCCACGTGCTCAGTGTTTATTCAGCTTACTGGCTTCTTTTCCATAGAACATAGTTATTAGCGCTTAGCTAGTCAACACAACAAACATCCATCTTCCTGGACATTTCAGCAGCAGCTGGATTGTTTGTTGTTGTTCTTTTTTTCTTGTCATGACAACACACTCAAGCCGAAGTGTCAAACTCCTCCACCGTGCGCTGCCGCACCATATACATGTAAATGCACCATCGCTGGTGACCAGCAGTGCACTCACTGGCGTTAAGCTCACCAAACTGCTGCTGATCGGTAAGCAGAGTTGAAACAGTGCCAGTTGCTGCACCGGTGAGCTGCTCAGTGCTACAACCAGGTCGTTTCACCGCCGCTGTTCACTGCTGTGTGTCTGCAGCAACGCAGACAGGCTGCAGAAGCTCTGCTGAAGTGAAGCATGTTGTCCTTGCAGTTTTCTGGAGGCTGCGGGCAGTATATTTTGTTAATGTTGTAGATGTCTGTCAGTTTGACAGATATCCTTGAACGGAGTCTCTCGGTAACCAGAAGCTTCAAAGAGACTCAGCCAGGAGGTGTGTCATCTGCTTCCATGATTATAGTTTCTCTCTGCAGCCCCGCCCCCTCAGACACACCCCTCCATGCCAGAACAGTGACAGAGAATTGAAACTGAAAAATCTGACATTGAAAAAAAAACATTGTAAAATTGAAATTAAAAAAAGGATCAAAAGTGTATTTTCAGTTTCAGTGAAACATTTTTTTATTTCAATACTTGTTTCAGTTTCTCTGAATAATCGCAGATTTAAGCCCTAAAACCACAAATCTTTGTTGGAAAAATCTCAAAGTTCAGGTGAACTAGTGCAAAATCACAAATTTTGTTGATTGCAACAACTTCCGTGAAATCACGACTGTTTTTCAGAACAGATATTTACAAAATCCAAACTTTTTTCTCTAAATTTTACAACTGAAAGGTTATAAAATTTGGTATGAGCCCTCCCAGGCTAACTCAGCGCTGCTCGCAATGATTAATTCACCGATCTGCAAACTCTGAATTTCTACAGAAGAAACATGACTTGTTTCTCCTTTTTCTCATCATTTTTGTTGAGGATTTGTTTTAGCATTAAATGGCACATGACTGTAACCAGTAGAAAATGGAGGAATAAAGCAGAAAAAAATTCCAGTTTTTGCTGCTGCTCCACCAGAACCGCTCAGAGGGACATTCACGGCCCGGTAAACAACATTTTCTGACGTATCTGAGCTTCAGCGGCTTCTCTGCTTGTAAACGCAACCTTCAATCAGACCTCCAATTACAACCCGGTTACGGCAAGCAGCATTCAGGCTGCTGCTTTCATATGCAGAAACACGAATGAACGCCAACCCATTCAGGCCAGAATTAATATCTGAGTACCAAACCCCTTTTTAAGCCACAGATCAATTTGACTGTTTTAAAAAGCTGTTTGACTTTGGAAAACCAAGCAGAAGAAGAAAAAGAAGGACAACAAGAAAAAGAACAACAACAACAATAAGAATCAAAAACCAATAAGAAAAAGAAGTGCAACAAGAAAAACAATAAGAACAATAGCAAGAACCAAGAACCAACAAGAAGAAGAAAAACAACAACAGCAGCAACAAGAACCAACAAGAAAAAAAAACAAGAACAAAACCACAAGAAGAAAAACAGCAACAACAAGCGCAAGAAGAAGGGTGGCACAGTGATTAGAGCAAGCAGCTCATGTACTGAGGCTACAAGTCCTCCTGCAGCAGTTGCAGGTTTGAGTCCCAGCCTGTGACTCTTCCCCTCTTCTCTCTGCCCTAATTCCCTGTCCAGCTACTGCAATAAAGGCCACTAGAGCCAGAAAAACCTTAAAAGAACAAAAACCACAAGAGAAAGAAAAAGAACAGCTCCACATGCTTGAAAAGCTGATGGTTTTGTGGTTTTGTTCTTTCTGAGTTTTTATTTAATTTCAGACTGTTTTATTTTTATTTTTGAGTCCTCACCTTTGACATCTGCCAGAAGCTCGTTGGCGTTCAGCCGGTCAACGCGTTCCTTCCAGTCCCGGGAGAGGAGCCGCTCCATGCAGGACGGCTCTAAAAAACACACAAATGTACTTTTTTAGTAAATATTCATGGTTCTGAATCTGAATCTAACTCTAAGCCTAACAAACCACACAAAAACACACTATAGCATACAATAACGCAGAAAAAAAATACACAAAGAAAAAGAAAGTAGGAAGGAGTGCTCTAGCTGATCAGGATGAGAATGTGATCATTGTTCAGAGACTTATTCATGGGAGAGTTTTATTTGTGGAAGACGTCCCTTCGCTTCTAAACAAAGGACACCAGAGACACGTGGTCTCAGCAGGTTCAGACCTGCAGGGTTTGTCCAACTGGAGTCCTGCGGAGAACCCATCCAGTCCTTCAATGGACAGAAAGTTGAGCCGGAGACATGAGAGAGATGAGAAACGATGGAGATGTTTGGATTCCATTAAAACCAGTTACACATTGCTGGTCATCAACCAGAAACAAGAAGCATGTTTGTTGGAACTCAGAACCAGAAACCAGAAACACATTTGGAGGAACCAGAATCAGAAACCAGAACCACAAACCAGCAGAACTAGCTCAGCCCTACTGTCAAGCACAGTGGTGGATGAGTCATAATGTGGGCTGCTGTTGAGGATGAAGGTGGATCTACAAGACCTTCAGTCCTGCAACTTCTTTTAAACTGTTTGTTTTAAACTGAAGAAAATAAATAAGTCCTAATGTTCAAATTAAGTAAAAAAAAAAAAAAAAAAAAAACAAGAAAAAGAACAATTTAATTACAATTTCAAAAAAAATCAATCTTGGGAAAAAATAATCCCAATTTACATAATAAATAAATAAATATTTGATTTAATATTAAAAACAAAAATATTGAAACTGATATTGGCAAATATTTTTGCATATTTGAATTTGTTTCTGTCAGTTTTTTTAAAACCAAATGATTTTCTAAATTTCAAAATCACTTTTCATCTTCAGATTTTATTAAATATATTTTTACTTTTTTTTTTTTTTAAGAAATTGAATAAGTATGAATCTAAATTGAAAGTAAGATAGAATTTATTTAAGTTGAAGTTGACGTCAAAAATTGACAAAAAAAAAAAAAAATCAAAAATATGACACATTTTTTGGCATAATTGTTTTTTTAAATTTCAGTATTGATTATAAAACATTATTCATTTATATACATATATACACATACATATATATATATATATATATATACACATACATATATATATATATATATATATACATATATACGTATATTTGACAAAAACAAACAAAGTAAAACTAGTTACATATCATCATACTTCCACTGCTGTGCTTCACAGTGGCTTCAGGTGTTTCCGCTCAAACACTGAAACACTGAGTTTGGTTTTCAAACGTGATTCTAAAATTTAAAACCAAATGATACTTTCACTGTGACTAAAAGGATTTATTTTCCTCTTTTAGTTTTCATTTTCGTTCAAGAAAATAAGCGCCTACTGAGATTAATATTCACCTACTAAACACACATTCACCTAAAGAGCCTCATCAAAAAAGATATGCAGAGCAGTGGAAGTATGATGATATG
>JBAMYA010044656.1:0-12306 GCA_037176975.1 Arrhamphus sclerolepis
CCCCCCCCCCCCCCCCCCCCCCCCCCCCCCCCCCCCCCCCCCCCCCCCCCCCCCCCCCCCCCCCCCCCACACTTAAATTCATTTTTATTAGTTGGTGTTAATGGTATAATGGTATGAATAGGTCACATTAGCATACATCACCTAGCCACAATGTAATTTACTTTCAAACTAGATTTCAAACTAGCTAGTTGGAATTGCTTTACTGCATTTGAGCTTGAGCTTATAAGCTAGCTTGAAGGGCACATACTGTATTATGAAAAAATAAATAAAATTATGTTCTTCAGAGCATATATTTAGGTATCTGAAGTGGCTAACAATCTCCAAAATGTTGATGTCACACAATCCTGTTACTTTGTCTGGAGGACCATATGAAAACATTTACAGGGTGCTGTGACATCTCAGACCCATATCAGACTAGAATTAGCAAGGTTCCTCATCTTTATATCCAACAAATCTGTACCCTGCAACATTTGTGGTACCTTATTGGTAGCACAAAGCTGTATCATCAATTTATAAAGAGACACTCATGGAAGATGGGGAGGAGCGGAATAAAGAAACTGCACCTGCATAAAAAAAACCTTCAGTGAACAGGCATGTAAAACCATGACTGAAAAAGTGGCCTTTGTTTATACATCTGTTTAGTCGTGATTGCAAATAAAAGACAGATACATACATACCATCTTTAGGTCTAATAACCAAGTTTCAAAAAAGTTACGTTAAAGACCTTTTGACACAAAAATGTGCTTGTAACAAAAACAACCTTGTGGCGGCAGGGTGTGGTTCAGCTCAGCTGCAGAGGGGAGGTGATTCAGTGGCTCTGGGGGCGGCACCAACGGGAGACGGAGGACGCACCTGGGCCCCATCTACAATCACTCTCCGTCTCTTATAGTGATGGCGCGGCGGCAGGAGGCGGGAACAAGACCTGGACGTCGTGTTGTGTGCATGAGCGCTGGAAAGCGCAATTACGGAATACAATTTCAATAAACGACGGTGTCAAATGAAGCTGCTTGTAGTGATCATTGTCCCGGGGCACCTGAACTTTCACAAACCTACAAAGTTATAAATCAGCATAAGAAAAATCTTAATTCTACGCATCAAATGATGAATTTTTACAAATTTTAACCCTTAAAATGCCTAATTTTGTCATGATGCATCTCCATTTTATTTTACATTTTTACTTGTACTTCGTGCAAACTGGATTATTTATGTTTTTAATTGTTATATGTGAAAGATTAACAGCAACATTTATTTATATAGATTATTCATTTTCTTGCTCAATGTCAAAAAAACATATTGACCCCTTGCACATTTTTGTGCACATAGAAGTCCATTCAAATCACTTGTTAGAGTAGGATCAAAAGTAATGATTTGAAAAAAATGTGCAAAGGGTCAGTTGCATGAGTATTTCAGTTCATATCATTTACAAAAGAATAAAGATGAAAAAAAAAGGGAGAAAAAAATACAGAACACTAAAAAGTACAAAACCTTGCATATATCGTCGATATTATGCACAGAACACGGATGAAGTGTGCTCGACTCTAAAAACCAAAAACATAAAAATGTGCTTGGATGCATCAAAGGATTAATAATAGTATATTGCTCTTTATTTCCATCCATCTATAACTCTGTCTTTCATGTACAATAGCAGAATGGCAAACGCCTTTCGTTGTCAAACTGCTCGGTAAAGACATTGACAAAGAAAATGGATACACAAA
Organism: Arrhamphus sclerolepis; assembly: GCA_037176975.1. Classification (NCBI taxonomy): domain Eukaryota; kingdom Metazoa; phylum Chordata; class Actinopteri; order Beloniformes; family Hemiramphidae; genus Arrhamphus; species Arrhamphus sclerolepis. The sequence goes on from JBAMYA010044656.1 coordinate 1,716, forward strand.
ATGAGATATATAGCATGACCCCTTCAAGGGCACATATTTTGACATTCTTTTTAAAGGTTCAAATTTTTCTTAAACTGTTGTGTGCCCAGTTTTCAGGCCAGACACAGTGCTCACTGCAGCACACAGGAACTACAGAATTTAGGCTGCAGAACCTAACAAACCAAAAGGGTTTTTCAGTCACAAAATAAAACAATCCTATTGTGATGCTTGAATGGAAATCATAATTGCTTGATATGAGATGATTAAATCAAGCCATAAATACCGGTAACATCTAATTTTTCTACTCTTGTAAACACACCAGTTGAAAAATTACTGTAACGTGACAAGGAGCCAAGTTTGGGAGTTGTTGTGGCATTGTGATGCAATTGTGATGATTTGCTTGCCTCCAAGCCTTTTTAAAAGTGTTAAAATATACACTGCTGGAGAAATGCAAAGTCAAATATTCCATATGTTAGAGGTTTCAACAACATTGCTGTCCATTGACTTTGAATGGGGTGGCATCAAGCATTGACAAATTGAATTTTGGTTGCATTGCATCAGTTTGGAACTGTTCCTTGCATCAGAAGTTGAGAAAAAAAGAGCAAGTGAATATCTTAGCCAATTAGCATTGATGAAGTGACAGCAGTGACCCTGGATCCCCACCAGTATGCATATAAATCAAACAGATCAACACACGACCCCATCTCCTCTGCCCTACAGAACTTATTTCTTCATCTGGAAAAAACACATTTTTATGTACACATGGCTGTTACTTGTGGATTACAGTTTAGCCTTCAACTCCATTCTACCAAGCAGACTGTGTCACAATATCAGACCTTGGCCTCCACCCCAATATGTGCTTATGGACACTCAACCTTCTGACCAACTACCAAAAACATGTGAAAATGGGACCCCACCGATCCTCCTCAGTGTGCCTTAGCACAGGAATACCGCAAGGGTGTGTGCTGAGCACCCTCCTGTAGTCCTCATACACATATGACTGCGTGCCCACTAACAACACAGTCGGCATCATCAGATTTGTTGACAGCACAGCTCTGATTAGACTAATCAGCAATGTAGATGAAACAGACGCTTGCTGCATAAATAAAGCCTGTTACATACTCCATGAAAAGCGAGAAATATGTTTGAGGTTTGAGGCCCTGGTTTGGGAGTTCTCGCAGCTTGTTCTCGACACATCGTCTGGTAAGAATTATTTTTCACAGGGTGTCCGACAAATGTGGAAACGGAAACACGGAAGTTCATCAACTTTTTCTGGTGTTATTGGAGACTCTGACGAGAAAGCATGTATCGCTCTACTGTCCTCCGTGAGCAGCGGGTGCTACCCATGTCGAAGCCCTCCCAGGCCGTCAATCTCTGAGCAGCCTAGCTGGAGCTCCGCACCACACCGAGTCCAGACTGAAAATTAATCACCCTGGCTTCCAGTGCAGGGGTCCACATCTTTCCTTATGTCTGTCCAAAAAAATATATATATTAAGTGTTATGCCAAAAAAGTGTTCATGTTTTACTGTGACTTTGTAGGCTTTATATTATGACAATTAACAATACATGTGCTGAAGTGGGAGGGACTTTCTGTGAGTTCTGCACTGGAGGTCCTCATGAAGTATGATATGTCCCGGTCAGAACAAACTTTTTTTCTTGTTCTCGCAGCCTCAAGAACATGAACAAATTTCTCTCTTCTCATGGAATATGTAACAGGCTTAACCAGACCTTGAACACAATGGAAAAAAAAAAAAAAAACGAACTTAAGAGAAAAATTTGAATCCCTGTGAATTTACTTTTCAGCTGGACACACATGTCTGAAGAAAGCAGAACAGCAACTGTACTTCCTGAGGACTCTCAGGAAGATTAACCTGACACAACATCTGCTGCTGCATCCTACCACTGCTCTGTGGAAAGCATCCAAACCCATGGCATACTAGCCTGGTCCAGCAGCAGCTCCACAGTTGACAAAAAGCCCCCACAGAGTGTAATCAACACTGCATAGAAAATATCAAGTACACATATACCTGCCCTAAAAGATATTTTTACCTCCCCTTGCTTTCTAAAAACAAATGGCATCTTATAAGACTCACTTGATCCAGAGCATCATTTGTTTGAGTTGTTGCCATCAGACAAGAACTCCAGGACTCAGAAAACAAGGACAAGCAGACTTCTGAACAGTTTCTGTCCTCGAGCCATTAGCACACTCAATACTAACATCAAATCACTCAACAATACAATACGAGTGAAAACTGTGTGAGGTCATATGTGTAACTAGAGTATGTGTTGGCGTGTGTGTGGGTTTCTGTAACCATAATCCATAACATCATAGGATAATGTAAGACTGCTTATATTGCATCCCTAAGGACCTTTTTTATAAATCTTGCTTATTTATTTTCATTGTACCATTTTCCTATTTTTACTATTTATATTTGTTAACACCAACTCCAAAGATCCACAAAAAGACTCCAAGGAAAGAAAATGGATTTCTGGAGTTCTGGTGAATCAATGTCCCTAATTTTCTAGGACCCCCATTATTATTCATTTTTAAGAGACCAGCTTCACTTTGGGCCTAGAAATTTCATTCTATTATAAACAATGACAATAAATGGTATTCTGTTCTAGCAATTATGCTAACTTTGGGACAAATTAAAATTGTGGTTGTGCAATCTAAGCAATTTCAGTGACCTTGAATGGTCAAAAGTTTGATATCTTTGAACTGGAGTGTTTCCTTTATGGTATTGCCCATGCTATCAAGGTAGTGACGAAAAAAATCTTTATCAAATAACCTCCTAACAACTGGTGTTGTGATGGTGCCAGGTAGCCTACTGATTTGAAATTCATTGTTGATTCATTGTGGATGTTAATGGCTTGAAAAAAATTTAAATATTATAACAAAGCAATCATTGCAATAAAAGTAGTAAAAAAAAGTTACTAAGAATGCAAGTATAAAGTCTTTACAGTGTAAGGCAAAAAAAACAACATTCAAAGTATCCATCTCTCTTCGTGCTTCCACCTCCTTTAGCTAGAGCCATGGCTAATGCTGTTTTCCTTTTATCGATGTTAAATAGTTATTTGAACAAGTATCTGAGCTTTTCCCTTCCCCATCCTACTACACTAATCTATACAACTGCTGTAAAATTAAAAGAACCATTATGTCACTTTCCAGATCGAATATCACTGAAGATGAGACTGAGCTTCAACACACAGACACAGAAAAATGTGGGAACTGAGTTACGAGTTCATCTAAAGCAAAACTTGTCACCTTTCAAATAGTGATTTTCTGGATCCTTTCAAGTCTTTTAAGTCTCTTTTATTAGCCAGTTGCACAGCAAAGGTTCATGTAGGATAAGGTTTGTGTGGAGCTGAAACGAAAAAAAAAAAAATGTGTGTCTTTGTGTGTTTTTGTTATGCCTTCTATTCAGCCACACTTCCAGCAACATCAGTATTCGGCATTCACTGCTTCTTATGCAGTAAGGTTTCTTTACTTCTCAGTTTTCCTTTGCATTTTCTTATCTATGTTCAACATCCAGCATGTAGAAGAACTCTTTGGAGTAGAGTCACGTCATAAAAACCATTACAGCTGGTTTTTATATTCCTGGCAGAGCAGCAGAGCAGAACTTGGCTCCCCTTTGCAGCAGAATTCTCTCTTACAATTCCCCATACAGAACAGATATATAGTCGTTATCGACTTGTTTCCACTCGCTTCTGTGCAACCATGTGATTCGTCTGGAAGTCTGTTCATTGCTATGACAACTTCCATAGACTCTGATGTAGTAGACATAAATTCAACCTTTGCGATGGATTTTGGGGAGAACATATACACAGTGCTAGTATCCAATGCTAGCTAGCCCAACAAAAATAACTAGCAGGTTTTTGAAAAAACGTACTTCTGTAATCTGTCTATGTTGTGAAATTGTTTTGGCTACATGTGTAGTGTGTTCAGGGCTCGAAATTGCAAATGTTTTTGGTAAAACTGAAATTCTATATTTCCAACCCTAAAATATATTTGGGAGCATTTGAGTTAGTGCAAATACTTATCCCCCTGTAAATCTCCATGCATTGACATGACAAAGACACCAATGACATTTTTTTTTTATTTTTTCGTTTTTATGCAGGATGGCTAGCGTTTCTAAATACACTACTGCCAAAGTACTTTGTGGTGGTCGAGTTGGTGATATTGATGGTAATCGATAGATGGTGGATGGAGCACCAGCAACAAAGAAGTCACATAGTTTTTGGCAATGGTGGCTGATTGTGTTTGAGTGGCTTCATTATGAAACTGATGGTATTGACTGCATTCACTGCCAAGTGAAATACCTTCCTCAGCAATGACAGACAATGCTGGGAACACAACTTTTACATTAGATTAAAAGCAACAGCACATAAGATTGTGCTCTTTAACATTCCTCTCTGGTTGAGGTGTACAATTTTCTGTATTGTAACTTTTTGTGTGTGTGTGTGGGGGGGGGGACAAGATCCGTTGGGTTGCCAAAAATAAATAATGTTGCGACAAATATTTGACAAAGGGCCCAGGCATGATTCTTGATGTTGATGGTTTTGCTGATTCTCCTGACATTTTGACATTGGTAGAAAGAAAAAAAAAACAGTACAATAGTTTTTCTCCCATGGCAGCAACAAGTTGGCAGTGACAATATTAGCATCTTTAGCGTTGGCATCGAGCCATCCCATTCGTACAGAACTGAACTTCCTTGCACTGAACATCGGGGGCATGCTCTGTATTTTATTCAGACTGGCATGGTTCTCTCAGTTCATCTCTGCCTGTCTGTGTTTGGGTTGTGTTTTGTGAATACTTGTATGTCTACGTGCCATATGTATTTGATAGATAATTGGTCTTTTGGCCATTTTCAAACTTGCATGAAGAAGAGGAAATGGCTCGTTCTGGTTTGTGAAAAGCAGCAGATGTCAGAAACCAGAACGGCGAGTCTCTCTCTGATTCGTCTGTTATAAACATGAACAAGCAGCTGCAGACCATTAAAGCCAAACGCTAATATTTGCAAAGTGGAAAACAGATCTGTAAATGAATTAATGATTAAACATTATTAACAGCAAATATCTATTAATAAGCAATATCTACTTGTGCTGCATTTAATGTGGGGGATCTGGTCCTACCTGGCAATACAGCAGTGTGTCAAGCTGGAGATCTTCACACACCCTTTTAGGATTTTTAGATCATATGTGATGTTTTCTTAATAAGTCTCTCAGGTTCTTCATCTAATAACATTTATTGTTAGTTCAGGAGGTGAAAATTATAATATCTTTGAAGCATATTAGCAATTCTTTTTAGTCTCTCTAAAAGATTCACTGTTTGAGCATTAACATTATGCTCTCTCTCTTCTCCACCTTAACTAATTGATGAAATTACTCTCTGTTCACTCCCTGTTATTCTCTGTTCAGGTCAACCGCATTTTGGACTAGGTCAATTATCCGCTGGTCGATTAATGTCTGGATCAGACTGGATCCAAATGTTTGGAACATCTCCTGAGGGAGACAGCAGGTGTCAGCTCAGTTCTCTGTTCAGTCCTGTCTCTGTGTATGCTGTCTTTTTTTTTTTTTTTAACAATGCAACGTCATCAGTTGTGAATCTGATAATGAGAAAATTAATGTGTGCCCTGAGAGTGTGACAAAGGTGTGAATTGTGTGAATCTCCTGAGAGCCTCTGACAGAACCTGCTGAAGCCTCTGGTGCATTGACAGTCCGACTACCTGCTGTCTCCCCACACAAAGATGGAATCAGATAATTGGAGTGTAATTTTGCTACCAGTCTTGAGCCAGACTCCACCTACTCCTCATAATTTCACCATAACTTAGCCCTTTCACCTGGTTGTTTCAGGTTTAATGAGCTGCTCTTATATATCCAGACAAGACTAGCTCTCTAATTTTGAAAAATGATACAAAATGAATCAGCCACAAGAGAGGAGAGAATGTGTGAGGCAAGAGCTGCTCAAATCTGCTTTGAAAAAAGCAATGACATTGTGAGGCACCTGGCACAGAGGGTTGTGTTGAAGTGGAGGTCTTCTTCCTTCCAGAATCCCCTCAAGTAAATGGCACTAATCGAGGACCCATAGGGGCACTTTGAGAGGTAGCATCGCATTAGAGCAGTCTGCTGGTGTGTATAATGCCATTAACTTTACAGGTCTGAACCATTGTGTTGAAAATTAAATAGGAGTGAAAGTAAACTTGAAAATGAGAACAATGTTCCATGGATTATTTGAAGGGTAAGTGTTGAAGTACATGATTAAAGTGCTTTGTCTGTCTTTTCTTTTTTTTCTTCCTGTTAAATAATGTTAACTATAAAGTTCATAATACAGAAATAAACCTAAACAGTTGACTCTTAGTCACTACTGGCTTTGGAAGATACATGAAGACTTGACACTGTAGATGGTGTTGTCAGCTATTTTCAACCATGACATGCTGAAATTTAGAAATTTAGTAAAGTTGTCATTATTGACTAGGTAGAAATGTAGACGTACCACTTGCGACATTGTAGTCTGGATGTTAAACAGCAGTCTTTTGAATCAAATTTGGCATTGACAGTTAAAGACTTTGACTTCCATGAAAATCTCGTAGGGATTGTGGTGGATGAGGCGCATCTCATTTACAAAGGTTAGTTACATTTTTCAAAGATATTGGTTTACCAGATGTGTCATTTGCTCCAACGACAAAGGATAAAGGAAGCTAACAGAGTGCTTGAGCACACCATTTAATTCTCATATTCTGCTGGCAAAAATGGCAGCAATCGCTGGGATCCACTTGCATTATATTGGCGTGTCTCCACAACATTCTCCTGGTGTTGACTAGTTTGCATCACCTTGTTTGTTGCTCTAATTGGCCGAAGCGCTAACCCCCGTGTGCAGAGGCAGCTTGAGAAGCATCAGTTGGATGAGGAGTCCCTAAGGCTCATTTTCAGACACAACATCTGTCTAGATGTGGGTCTGATCTTTCAGGTTAATTAACGACAGCATTGGCTGAATTTTCACTAAATGCAAAGGAATTTTCCAGTGAACTTTTACATTCTTAGTTCATAGAAATATTGCACCAAGCTGCCTGATATTACCAGATGATGACAATAGGCTGAGTTACTTATGATATTAAAGAGGCCATATTAGGTTTGCACTGTCTGCACATATATAAACCTTTTTATTGAGTGAGATGTATTTGTAATTTGATATTGCAGCAGATATTTGTTTTCCTATGCACCTGTGTGAGTGAGAGTGAATGTGTACTTCCAATGGAGGTTTTTGATATGGGCAAAGTGAGCACTCTGTAAGGCCATACGAGTAGAGAAGAAAAAAAACAAAAAACAATTCGCCTCAACCAGTTCCCTTCCCTTACCTGAGTTGAAAGTTTGCTGCTCTGCTCCATACATCTCTGAGTGAGGGCTTAGAAAGAAATTATTAATTCTTTATGTAAACTTTGGCTTCCACAAGTAATCAAGAGGCTACATAAAAAACGTTTAGCCAATTTTATTGTCTGTTCTGCAGAAAAAACTGCAACCTTAGTGTGTGACTCACTTCTATTTCCACCCTGCAATGTGCACACTATTTAGTTCTGCCCTTTCAACATCGCATTAACATCATTAACATTAAGAAAATAAATTTATGTGAAAAATATGGCCACTCAAGGTGCTTATACAACGCAAGACGTTTTCTCTCACTGCCACACACATATCAACTAGATCAATTTATTTAATGGACCACGTTATTCCTGTAATTACTCCTATTATTTCTATTATTAGTTTCTCTTATATAATCAAAATATATTAACTATAATGCATTCCCAGGCAGAATCAATTAGCCTAAAAAGCATATCTTTGGGGTGGGAGGAAACTGGGGTACCTTGGGAAGAACATGCAAACTCCACACAGAAAGATCAGACTGAACTTCTACTCTTATGCTTTAAAAATTAAAAAAAAAAAAAAGCTTTTCAGATGTAACCAAAAAAAGCCTTGAAGAACCAAAAATAAAAGTGGTCCTTTTAAGGATTCTCTTGACCTTAGAAAGGTTTTTGAGAACAATAGATCAAATTCTGCCAGCAGAAAGTAACAATGGGGGATTTGTTATGTTTAGAGAAAAAAAGGTATCGAGCTCCAGACCATGATGTCAGAATTCCCAGCATGCAACATTCTAGAATTTAACAACGCCATATTGGCAATAAAGCTGAAGCTGCTGTTTCTGTGCGGGTAAATGGTAATAACAGTGCCCAGTAGCTGTTGTGCACTGGGATGCCAGAATATTAGAAAAAGCAGAACAGAGCTTTTTATCAGATATTCCACCGTTTTCATTGATTGCTCCTTGGGTCTCCTCCTCCCTGTCAATGTGATGCTGCATTACCCTGAACAAGACAGAAGACATACAAGAAGCTCTCACTGAATCCAGCTGTGCAGTTGCAGTGGACACCAAGCAAAACAGTATCCTTGACCACTACCCATGCCTTCAGCTGACGGTCATTTAGTCTTTGTGAATGACTAACCTGAAACAATGAAAATGTTTAGGCATCATCTCATGCATAAACTAAAATGCATGAGATGGCGCCTAAACATTTTCATTCACAGGGTAAAGAGACAGTCTAGTTTATCTGGTGAAAATCCACAACAATATTCGTTTCAAATTAACATGCCGATTACATTAGCCTCCACTTATGTCTTTCTTCAGCGCTTTTGTTAAAGAAGCTAACTTACCCTTCCAGGTAAGTTACCCTTCCAGTAATGATAAAATAATCCTTTGCTGTAAGATTCCAAAGCTGAATATTGTTAACAAATCCAGGCACACCGTCAAGGCTTTTGTAATTTTTTAGAGAATCCCCGGAGTATGACGAAGGAAAGTTGATTAAGTAGTTGTATATGTCGGGATTTTGAAGGCCTGGCAGCTCCGTTGCAGTTTCAATGCTTTCAGAAAGTACTCCTTGAGTATTGTAAGGATCATAAATACTGCATCTTTCTCTTCTAGCAACATAGTTTTCAATATCCTTTGGGTTTAAATGCGCAGTAAACTCGGACACTCAGAAATTCATAATCATCTGCCTGAAATGGTTGTTGTCATTGGTTGGTGCAGAGCGTCATGGGTCAATATCACTGCTTTAAGTAACTGTTGGACTGTTTTAGCTTAAAAATGAATGAAATGGGGTGTAACATGAGCTTCACACCACCACACACCCACCATAACACATCTACATCAATCATACTGCACAACACCAATGCATTATCAACAAATACTACTGTCACTATCCTTTGTCTTTTTCTGTCTCAGTGTGTTCCACTGTTGTTGGGTTTTTTTTTTTGTTTGATCTCTTTCCCTCTTAGTCCTCTGACAGAATCATGTTCAAATAATGTTTGTTAGATAAGACTGTCAAGAGGGCTGAAGGACACTTTCACTCACACTCTCACCTTTGCACTAGGAAATCACTGCAAGATCAAAATGCATATAAAAAGTTAGAAGTTTTTTTTTTGTCAATCTTGACACTAAACCAACATATATGCACACACACACACACAAAAGAAATACATAATTATGGCGTGACTTTTGGCTTGCACGAGCGGTTCTCTTTCCTGCCACAATGGCGCTGTAAACAAAACAGGTCACGTGGGATCCGGAGCTTTATTCACTCTTGTACTGCTGTTTCACCTCCAGTGACTACAAAAAATGCCATCCGTGCTGTCACCAGTTCATGTCATGGCCGAAGTCTGCTTCTGGAGGCTTGGCACAACTGCTGCCATGATTCTGGTTCCAGTGGAGGGAACTGGCACCATCTTTTTGACCTGTTGAAGTAAATGAGACCGAACCCATTATATTACACATGAAAATTAGTGTATAAAAGTGTCTGATGGAAAGAATTAACTATAAGGAGGCAGGAAAATATATCCACTGCCATGACTTTGTGTCTAAAACTATATTTCAACCAACATAACCCAGAATTTAAAACACCCTAGGGCTAAAAGATTATTTCAGCTCCATGTCTTTGACGTTTGAGGGTTTAGGGTAGATTAGGCAAATAAAGTCAGTTTAAGTGTGTCACTCGTCCCTGACAGTTCTCTGTGGAGTGATGAAGCTGCAGTTCCTTATGTGGCTGGTCAGAGCAGCCATGGAGGACTAAACATCAAGCTGGGTAAAACTCTACAATAAGGTACACAAAATGTTGCTTGATTAATGCTTAATTATTGGAAAACAAATGAGGAACCAATATTTAATTTCTGATTACCCTGTAACCCTTTTCATTTTGATAGCTTGACCATTAATTAACATAAGCGTTACTTTACTTAGTGCCAGGTTAACACTTTATGATTTTTACAGCCTTATGAGATTAATTCAGATCACATTTCACAAATCAAAATTGGTAGATAATCAATTCAATCTTCAATCACACAGTGTAACATGTTGTGAAGTAAATTTGTATTTCAGGCTCTAAACACCGTGTTAGTAAAACTTGATCATTAACAAATGGTTAAATAGTGGTTAGTTTGTGGTTTGTTTTCTGATAATTAAGTGGTAATTAAGCAACATCTTGTTGTAAAATGTTAAAAACAGAAAGCGATCTGGAACAAAAGATTGAACAATTAACGAAAAATCATAATACAAATCCATGTGAAGAAACTC
>JBAMYA010044657.1:0-12304 GCA_037176975.1 Arrhamphus sclerolepis
TAGATAAAACCAACATGGATTTGGATTAGCTTTTTAAGTTTGTGCTTATGCTCCATTTCATATTCACTTATTACCAACTAATCTCTTCGTTAAAAATAACAAAAAAAAAACAAAAAAAAAAAACAGCTGATAAATTGTGTAAATATATGAATTAAGTCACATAAAAATTACTTTCTGCGTGGCTGACTTTTTCTTCTTTGTCTATTTTCAATTGCATCTCTCTCTTTTTGTTTTTACTTCCCCAATTACAAATGTGTGAACTACGTTATAGAAAGTGACTACAATGAAATCATTAACAACATTTAAAAAATCCTTTAATCATTTCATAAAGTCAACTTTAAAAGATGTGCCATGATATATTCAGAGCACTGGGATTTAGCTTTTCATGGCCAAAGCTGTTGTTTTCTCTCCACAAGATGGAGTCATAAGACCAGAAACCCAATAACAGCAGGAAAGTTTTGATTTTGAATCAAATGACAAAGCCCCTCAAGGAAGTGATTCCAGTTCATTGTATTTTTTTTTTTTTTTTTTAACCAAACATGCTCCTCTTTCTATATGATTATTAACATTAAAGTAATATCCGGTGCAGCAGTCTTTTGTGAATCACTAATCACAAGCTTCCAACCTTACATCAACATTATTACATTCACAATCGCTACTTATTACTTTAATGAGTGGGCTGGAATGACTTAATGACAGCAGCAAAATGTTGAGCAATTTTGTGTGTTTTCAATTATGACTGTAATATGTGTGATTAATGTGAAGGGGAAAGTCTGGTGCTGCGGCTCAGTATCATTAAACAGATTAAATCGCTCCTTCAGGGAACTTGAAATGATAGCAAAACAATCATTTGTTTTGTTTTTTTTCTTTTTCATTTTCTCTTTGTTACATTATATATAAATATACATTTTATATATATATAGCCTATTTACTTCTAGTCCTTGTCTTTTGTATCTCCAGGCTTGTAGATGTACAGACAGTCTGACTAAGTTCACCTGTTCATAATGTCTAATCTGATAGTAGATGATGAGACCATTACCCACTTCAGTGCCAACTTCTTTTTGTATAATTTTGTTGTGTTGCCTTTTGCAGAAACTATGTGCAGGTTTGATTTATTTTTTTTTTTTGTTTTTTTTTTTTGCAACATTGTGAGCTCAAAGCACACAGGAACTCTTTCTTTTTTTAATATTGTTTATGTGACTTCTTTTTCTAGTTGGAAATTTCTTAATTATGTTCACCGATATTTCCTAACTGAAATTGTGATGTTCAGTGTTATTGGTGATTAGAGCCCTGCAGGTGGGATGTGAGAAGAGAAGGAAAAATTTTGAAGTGAGGTAAATGAAGTGATAGAGAGCATCCCCAGAGATGAAGGCGTGATGATTGGTGCAGACTTTAATGGGCATGTTGGAGAAGGGAACAGAGGTGATGAGGAAGTAATGAGCAGGTTTGGTGTCCAGGAAAGAAATGCAGAAGCACAGATACATCAGAGGGACAGGGGATGTTAGATGTTAGACGATTTTACAATCAAAGCCCAGTTTTATAACTCATATAATGCCATCACTGGTGGCCCACCCTCGTGACAAACTAAGGGGTGCTCTCAGTAAAGATCTAAACCAGCATCCTCCAGGGGCTGGAGGGGCAGATTTTCTGCTGTAGCCTTTTCCCAGCGATTATCCTGGCACCTTTCTGTGTCGGGGGACTGGGACTGTCCTCTCTTTACAAATGAATCCATCATGTGCACATGACGAAACAAGACTGAACACCAGAATCACTTATTTGTGGAAGGAGCCTTGTACCTTGTCAAATAACAAGAGAAGTCAGTGCATGGTGGTGGTTCAGAAAGAGAAATATATATATGTATATATATGTATATATAAATATAAATGTGGGAGAAAAATACATATAAAAAGAAGAACAAGCAAAAAAAAAAGATGTGAACAGGAATAGAATGGCAGTTCTGCTCTGAATGAATCTCTTTGTGTCATCCCTCAGAACAGCGAGACCTCATTATCACTTTGATAATAAAAAAAAAAGTTCAGGTTGCCAAGACATGTCATCCTCCTCATACAAACACTATCAGTTATATTTCTAACTCATCTGGTAACATTCACTCTCACAGCTTGATCTGCAAACACACAAAGACTCCAATAAGAGCAGGCAGTGGGCTTTGCCATATTTTCCAGTGGTTTGAGCGGTGCCAGTGAATGCGATTTTGACTCGCTGTGTTTCTGGATAGCGGACATATAATGGTGAGTAAACAGGGCTCATGCTTTTGCCAGCAGCTGTTGGATCAGGTACCCACTGATGGGCAACACGGTAGGAGGCAGGTGTTTGCACTGTCACTGCCGGTGTCTCTAAGATAACAGCTGAGTTATCTTCACAGCCTGCACACCTCTCATATGCAGTTAAATGTGCTTTTGTGTTGTTGTTGTTTTTTTATAACTCTTTATCTGGGCATGCTAAATTATTCATAACTCCTATCACCCGCTCGTCTCTCTTGTGCATGTGGCGTTTCCCAACAGAAACACAAAACGTCCCCTTTTATTTATGAATGTATTCACGTGGCACAACAACACAATCAGTGAACATTTGTTACACAGCTCAAGGATGCACCATCACTCACTGACGTTGATGCAAGCAGTAGAAAGAATCAAAGTAACACTGATATCAAAGTTTGAAAGAGAATGGGACAAGGAATATCAGCTTTTCCTATTCAGGTAAGCGTGGCCTAACCACAATGCCTGATGCTCATCCTTAACTGTATGTTTCCTACAACAAGAACTGCACAGACTGGGAGTCATTGTTGGCAAGGTAAGGTCATCCTGGAACAGAGCACTTAACACATAACAATATCCTGTGACACAATGAATAACAGTCGCTGTAAACAACACAATTCAGTTTTCAGCATTGGTTGCCCTGAGGTGCACAACACGACATTTCAGAAAAAAACAAGAAATCCAAAAACATAACACCTTTTAAGCATGTCACAAGGGCTTCAGGCATCACAACAAGACAGAAATCACAAAGCACAAGTTTTATTTCTCAATATTTTTTAAATGTTAATCATATATATATATATATATATATAGATATACATATACATACACGTACACAATACTCTTCTGTGTTCAAATGTAATTGGTGTAATTTTGCAATAGGTTTGTGTTGTGTCCAGTGTTGCGCTTTGCTCCTCTTATGTCTGGGTGAGTCTGTTGGCCGATCATTGCCTTGGCCTGTTCACATATCTAAAAAAAATACAGATTAATTGTACTTGTCCCTTCACATAAATCCATCCTGTAAAGAGAGAAAGAATTTCTCACTGCAGAAGAACGTCCATGCTACAAAGGGGAAGCGTTCTGGTCGGGTAGCAGCTGCGTGGACGTGCTCTCCTTGCTGTCAGAGGTCAGACTCGCTTTATTTCCAGTGGCAGCCTTGTCACACATCTCTGATGTTTGCAGCCCACCGACTCCATCCTGACAAGAAGTTGGAGTGGCGGCGTTCCCATGGCTGGAGCTGGACTTGTGAGAGGAGCTGGGGGAGTTGGTGGGGCTGAGTTGGACAGCTGTCGTGTCCTGAAGCGTGTGCTCACTGGTCTCCATCTCAAAAGCCGCCGTCCCCATCCTCATCAACCCCCATTTCTCTCCTCCTTTGGCTTTACTGGCCATATGGGCTGGAGGTCTCCTACTAACCATACAGCAGGCTGTAAAGAAAGCCAGGGCTATCAGTAAAAGAAGGGGCCCGATGATGATGGGGGGGTTCCCTGTAGGGATGAAGGTGCCAAAGGCAAATGCTCCGACAAGGGTGATGTTTATGCCTGCTAGCAGAATGCAAAGACCACAGGCGCAGCAGAGGGCCGGGGAGGGCAAGCTCTGGTGCTGCAGGGCACGCTGATCTGAGATCGTCTTGGGAGCAGGTGCTCTCGAGGTTTTATCAACTAGCACCATGTCTTCTCTGAAGCCACTAGTCAGATGAAGCACTGTATTACTTCTGACATAGAAGAAAGTGAGGGATTTTATTTAACTTAATGTTTCTGATATTCAAATTTCACTGCAATTAAAAATAATAATAATAATGACAATTTTTCAGCATTACATAAAAGACTTTAAAAGCTAAACATCAATAGAGCACAATTTCTAATTACCAACTGATCTCAATACAAAAATGTGAAGTTTCTCATCTTAGTCACATTTAGTGGTCAAGTTGCCAGACGAGAACAAACAAAAAAAGTAAAAAATATAAAAAAATTTAAAAAAGCAGAAGAAAAAACAAAGCCACAACACACTCTTTTATGAACCACTTACATTCAATCAGACCAGCAGTCCACTGGGATATATTTGCGCATTTTGTCCCTCCATCATGCTTCACAGGAGCCGCGGACTGGATATGATCTCTCCCTCCTGCAGGTGGACAGCAGACTGAGCTGCTGCTGCGCTGCTCACAGCTCACCACTGGGAGCGCTACATAGTCCATTAAACACCCAATCAAAGAGGGCCTATGACGTAGGCTGGGGATGAGTGGGAATGAGTATCTGACAGCCCTGAATGGGAAGAAGCAGATGTAGATAACAGATGGATAGATATGTATCTGAAAATTGGGGCACACAGGATGGATAACCTTACATGTTGCTTCTGAATTCTTCAAAAATTTACATAAACCCCCTCCCACACACACACACACACACCTCAACAAGAACAAAGCACCTCATATGTCTATTATAATGTGTACACAATCATCACTGCCTTTCTGTCCAATCACAATCTTCTCAGCCTTCATCCAGCACAAATAAAAGAAATGAAACACAAAAGAGGATTTTAGATCTTTTTTTTATTGAGAGCACAGCATGCCAATGAAAATTTTCTCCACACATTAGAGCTTTATGCCCAAGACCAAATTAGAGCTTAGTGGGACCGCCATAATTGCATACCAATTATAATATCTCATTTGATTCCATTACAAGCCAAGAGGGGAAATAAACAAGTACTTTTATGATTCATGATGAGAGTGCGAGGGCTTTAACATAGGTTGTTCCCTAATGTAGTCTCTGAGCAAATCTCTGTCAATTCCAGCCAGCCTATGAAGGCCCTTAGTTGCTATAGGGATGGGGTGTCCATGGTAACAGACTAAAGTAAAGGGAGTCGTTGTTTAATGAACAACACATAGAGTTAACAGAATTATGGGAAGTAGAGGTGATGGGTTGTAATCAGAGACTCTATAAAAATACAGATCAAGTTCTCAAATGACGACACATTTAAGAAAATGTGTTAAAATGCTCAAAATAAAAAAGGCAATATCACACACTTCAGACTCATAATCCAAAACAGCCTTAATTATTCTTTCCATTGGCACATTCACAGAAGCACAGATCCAAACCTTAAATTAAAAAACACAAAACAAAAACCCACAACTACCTTTAGAAAAAAAAATAAACCCCTTAAATCATAGAAAACATCTTTTTTTTTCTCACTATAAAAAGTGTAACATCAATGTAACATTAACAAATTACTTCTCATTTCAAATAACTACATACAACCTAAAACAAGCACAACCCTCACAGTTCACTTCATCCAGACTGAAAACACTGATACCAAATACTTAAGACAAAAAGAAATCAAATGTTTCATCTTGCAGGGACGTTACATTTGTAAAAATTTAAAAACTGAAATAAAAAGGTTTGTACTAAACTTTAAAAGGGCAACATAACATAACATGAGTACAGACACAGCATTTCACACCATATGAATGTTTAACAATACTTTTCCCTTTGGGCAAACTAAAGCGTTTATTTTAAAGTACATCAGTGCCACAGGTAGCTTGTGTTAAAGTGAAAGCTAGAATTAAGAACTTAAATATCTCTTCAAAATCTAAACTTTCTATAAATCCCACCTGTGTTCTCAGGTTGTTGCATGTAGTTTAAGTAAAATAATTAACACGTAATGCGGAGAGATAACCTGTTCTCCAGGTCTCAGCCATTTCTATCCTTTAAATATAAATATAAATACATACATCCATACACATGCTTTTAAAAATAGATCATCCCTTTCTAAAAGTATTTAAAGCAAATATCAGCAAGCTCACAGGTTGACAATAAGAAATAAAATCTAATGAGATGATATTGCATTAGGATAGCAACAGCTGTGTTTGCACCTGTAAAAAGCCATTTACTTAATGATATGTACTTCTCATATAAACAGCTGGCATTAAGAGAGGTTTGTGTGGTTTTTGATCATCATAAGACATAAACAAATTTCTACAAAATTATATGTTAACTTCTAAAAGCCAAAGCTATTCTCAGGAGACAGTCCTTGTTGAAAACTCAGGCAGCGTAAAACTGTTTCAATCAGGAGGTCATTGTAGAGGATTAACTGTTCCTTGGTGCTCAATCACTGTCTAGATGAAGAGATTACTGGCCATGGAGAAGAGCTTTAGCACCAGAAACAGTTAGTCCTCCATGATACTGTGCGGCTGGTCCTTCAAGGCTCCCTGTGAAAGAAAGAAAAGAAAAAAGGAGCAGAGGCCAAAATTAGAAAACATAACAAGGGTAGATGTGCTGGTCTCTCAGGCTGCAACGTCATCAGAAGCAGGAGCAAAGTCTCTACTCCGGAGAGCGTTGGACTGCGCTCGTCTGCGCGCCAGCCTGGAGTTGGAAGGAGGAGAAAGCCTCATGGAGCAAACAATGCCTCCAACGTCCTCCTGCTGCTCATCGTGCTGGGATAGCTGCCGGTTAAAGGCAATGGCTTCGGCTGCAAACTGGGTCAGGTCTTTGGTGCTGCTGTTCCTACAACAAAATAATAGATATTATGGGAGACATAATGTCTTGTCTTAAGAAAACCACCTATCAGTGAGGCTCATCAAGGAAAAAAGGCTCACTAAGGACCCATCATATCTAGTGCCTACCATGCCAGCCTTCTCAATGATCTGGGGTTGTGTTTCAGATTTAGGTTAAGCAATGTTAAAAGGTTATCTCACCAGCTGAATATACTGAATGACCATTGACAATCTTTCCATCAATAGATGTGTTTCTTCCCTGATAGCAGAAGCATAGTTCTAGATGACAATGCCGAGATTCATTGGGCTTAAGTTGGGAAGGAGTGTTTCAGGAAGCACAAGACATCCTTTCACACAAGGACTAGTCAGCACACAATCATTGAGTTGTGCTGGAAAAGACTCCTCCATAATCAAGGTGCATTTTTGAAAAATGAAAATGCAACTCTAGACAGAAATTAATGTTGTAACATTGCATAAATTAAATCGGGCTCTAATCAAAACTGAAAGGTGCTCCAACAAAACAGCTAGGATATGGAACGACCCAATTATAGTAGCACAAGCTCAGTAAAGCTCTTTATTAATCTCGCACCAATCAGCTGTTTACCTCCCTATTCTTCATTCAAATAAAAGATAAATTACTTGGCCTAAAAGATGTGCTCATTACATGGTTTTAGAACTCAAATACACTTGTTTAACAGTGTAACATACTATTTCTAACAACAATATAGAGCAATAAACAGAACATAAAAAAGGGACATGCAGAACCTCTTATCACTCAGTACAGGTTATGTATAATAAATTCTGGACAAGTCGATTTCTTTTGTTTGATTTTACTTGTAATTGTTTGTTTTTTTCCCCTGACAAAGCACAATTTATATTTCAAAACATCTTTGCAATGTACAAACTTGACAAACCTCTGTAGAACACGAGGAGTTGGAAGACCTCTTTCTGGAGCATTCTGTTCAAAAAAAGAATAAAGGTCTATTTATATGGGTAGCAGACGAGATTTGAGTAATGAGTACAACATAACTATTGTAGCACACAAATTAAAATAATACCCACCCCCTGCACCCAAGAGTGCTTGAGGACCTGAGCAGCACTGAGACGCAGAGTGGCATCTCGAACCAACAGCTTTGTTATGAGATCCTTGGCCCCCTCTGTGATATGAGCCCAGTCCTTGTCTGGAAACTCATACTTGCCCTGCTGGATGCTGTCAAACAGGTGACTCTGAGGAAAGAGGATCAGACATTCTCCTGTGAAAGGATTCAGCTGCCAGTGTAAATGTGAAGCTGAGAGGCAGCTTCTCAAAACAAACATCGAGCCCTAACAGGTAAGTACCATCCAGAACTGTAGCTCCTAACAACTACAACAGATGCGTAGCACAAAACAAAACAAATTAAGAAACCCAGCCTCTGTGTAATGAGAAGGAAATTATTTACAGCTGATTTAGTGTCCTGTTCAGAACTGTACCTGTTGTTCCATTCTACCCGAGGTAATAACACACCCACTCTTCCTATTTTTTTTTTTTCCCAAGTCATTTCACTTCACGTTTAGAAAAATACGCTGGGGAAAAAAAGCTTTAACATATACATCTAAATAAGTGATAAGTGTGTTGAAAAAGCTCTGATCTGCTATATGGGCTTAGATCTTTTGCATATCTACATATGCACATAATGGCATTATATTATCCAGTCCAAGGACTAGATAGAGGAGACCCTAAGATTATAAATACATCAACATGCTATTTAGAGGTTTGAAAATCAACATCTGAAATTTGAACTAAGACCTAAAGACAACTGTCCATCGTACTTAAAGTACCAGGCCTACTTAAACTTCTGATTTAACCCAAGTGTACCAACAAGCACCATAATTACTGGAACTGATATTAAATAATTAAATTCAACGTAATAATGAAATCTTTAAAAGAATAAAACTGCAAGGAAATTTTTAAAGTCGTGCAATTAACAACAAAAGTCTCAAATGTGAAAAATTAGAAATCTTCCATTTTTATTAACAAATCTGGATCTTCAACCCTAGGTGGCGCTGAGGCTCGTGATTTCCTATAAGCCGAGAGACGCCACATCACAAGCAGCTCCTGTAAAAACCATAACTTGACTTTATTTAAGCCTTGTTGTTTTGGTGGCATTAGGAAGACAACAAGGGCAACGTACAATGTATAGAACAAGAGTGGATATGCAGGTGATCGCACCCCTAACAGAAAACTTTTATTCCTGTGACGACTAATACATAAAGTGACTTGTTTTGACAGTGATGTGGCACTGTGTGCAGATTTCACATCTATAATTTTCTTCATAAAAGGAACACAACAGGATTAAGACATTACTATAAATGATCTTCAAGTACTTTTCTGAAAGTAGTAAGTAATCTTTTAAACTCCATCCCCGATTTGTTGAATGTTTCAGATAGCTCAGATCCAAATGCATGTAGTATGTGCCAATGTTTGTTTAAAACTGACTAAACACATGACTCTAGGGTACATAAGGTTATATGTGTTACTAATATTTTTTCCCCTCAACCTTATTTAGCAATTCCTGGGAAAGTTTCTTCAAAGCTGAGTGATTTGCCCACTGCACTTAATCAAAAAGACAGTGGTATGAATAAAATTTTGATTTCATAATTATTGTACAGTGTGACACACAAAATTATGAAGTTTTTCAGAACACCAATAATGTGAAAAAAAACAACTATCTTGAATGAAGCTGGTTATGCATTGACATTCAAAAGTGAGTGTTCCCCTGCATTTCTTTTTAATGCAATAGATTTGAGAACAGTGAGTGTACCTGACAAGCTCTGCATGTTTCTCCCCGGTCCCAGCCACAGTTGGTACCACAGTGGCCAGTGAAGGGGGGGCTTCCGCTCAGGAGGATGTAGAGGATGACACCGAGGCTCCACAGGTCACAACGTTTGTCATAGAAGGAGGCCTCATCAGTGAACACCTCCACTACTTCTGGAGCCATATATTCTGCAGAGCCACACTGAGAGGGTGGAAATTGAAAACACAGAAGACTCAGGTCACTCTTGCCCGTTAAATTAAACCTGTGTGAAATTGCGTCTCTGTACTCATTTACTGGTGTGGTGAGCTCCGGTGTTGTTATGGGAGTACAGGCACTGCTGAGCTTTACTCCACTTCCCAGATCAAAGTCACAGATTTTTACAGGTGATACCTGAGTGCAAAGATGAAGAAGAAAACATGCACATTTTATACTTTCATAAGATATGTCTTCACAGATAACCAACATCCTTATGAAAGCTTTAAAGGCCACTTACCTGATCAATGTATTCACAGAGTATGTTTTCCAGCTTTAGGTCTCTATGGGCAATGCCTTCAGAAGAAGCACAATGGACATCATGACAAAACTAAGTAACTAACAAAATTAATACTCAAAAACTGTTCTCTCTGGATTTTGGGAGATTAACTGTTTATAACTCAACTAACCCTTTGTGTGTAGAAAGTCAAGAGCTTGGGCAATGTCCCTGACAACCTTACTGGCCTCCAGTTCATCAAAGTGTTTTCGGTTTTGGATGTGTGTGAGGATGGAGCCTGCAACAAGAGAAAATAATTCCTTAAAGAACATAAGAAATCTGAAATATTCAGAATAAATTCAGTAAATGCAATGGTGTAATTGTTGCATTGTTTATATATACTTACCTCCGCGGAGTTTTTCAAATACCAAATAAAAGCAGGAGTTGTCTTCAAAGAACTGTATAAGTTCTAAAATGTTTCTGTACAGAGATTATTTTAACAGATTACAATCTGTTTAACTTGAAGACAGTTTTAGTTTAATGCAATATGCACTTACTTGTTTCCTTGACACTGGTAGAGAGTCTCCACTTCTCGAAAAACTCTGCTGCGGCTGTGCCCAGCACTTTTTTCAATGATCTTTGCGATGGAAAACGGAAATTGCAAGTAGTTTCCAACGTCAAAACAAGTTGAGCTTGAAGAGTCATTTTTAAATGTTCAAATGACTAAAAACAAAAATGATCTTTAATCACCTTCACTGCATATTCCTGTCCATTTTGCAGGCTCACGCATCCTTGAACTTTAGCATACGCCCCCTGACCAAGTACTTCATCAGTCAGTTTATAAAGATCTGAAAAACAAAGCGGTTGTTTATGAGACGGTGAGTTATATTTCTATACTTCCATCAGGGGTCTTATTACAACATTTGTGTCATTACCGTCAAATGTGCCTGTGGAGCTGTCTGTTGCTCTAGTCCTTTTCTTCTTCTTTCTTTTAGCTGCATCTGGGATATTCACTGGCTGTGTCTTCTCAATTCCTGAACCAGCACAGAAGAATGCACATGCAAACAAATGAGTTCTAATCCATACACATTTTGCCTGTGTATTCTACAACTAAGTTGCATACCTTCACAGCTGTTTCAAATAAAAAAGTTTGAGTACCTTCTGAGCCTTGGGAGAGGTGCTGTCTGTCTGCAGTAGAGTTCCCATTCTCCTGAACTGCCCCACAGTTTTGCCCTACAGCCAGGGGGTTACCCTGTAACAGAGAGGGGGAGGCCACATGTAGGGAAAGTGTGAGAGCAACCAAAGGGGTCAGGTGGTATCACAGTAGAGAAAGCACGGGAATCAGAGCACCTTTCCCACTTTGGCTTGACTGTGAAATACTGATATTACTTTTCTGAAAAGAGTTTGGATAAAGTGGTGTGACAGCGATGATAACAATGTGAGTGAAATCTAACTACCCAATACAGTTGTTGTTTTTCTACTATTACAACTTGGATCATTATTTTCCCCTGTGGCAATCTGCCATAACAGTGTGCTGATGAGAATACAGGAAATGCTAGTACAGGCCTTACATTACCCTGGGAATTACCAGAAACATTTACACAACGTAGTGCATGACTCAGAGAATGATGAAACGTTTATCTTTCTTTGCAGATAACCTTGACATTTTGTGGACTACTTCCTAGCAGCTAATATTAGTCTGACATGGTCACATAGTGAAATCACCAATAATAACAGAGCATGTCTAACCTGAAGAGAGTGCTGGATGGTTTGCAGCTCCGTCATAACGATGTGCCTCACCATATCTGCCAACTGAGAGTTCATCACAGAAATACTCATTGAGTCAGGAGAACACTGCAGGAGCATCACTGTATGTAATAACAATCCAGAACAAAATGTTATGGAAATAAAAAGAATATGAGCTCTGGTGAGGTGTCAATCACCCACGTAGATATAACTTAGTTACCCTAGTCCTTTTATTCTGTTTCAGTTTGAATGTAGCCACAAAGGTCTGCAAACCAATTAATTTGTTGATTTTATTTTCGTGTTAAGTAAAAGCTAGGGAAAACACTGTAAATACACTTGCATAAGCGAACACAAGTACATCATTAGTTAACATTAGTTAAGATCCTGACCAAAATTAAGTATTGCCATGACTGTCCAGAATGTCGTTTAAGTAAACGTCAAAGTGTGTGTGTGTGTGTGTGTGTGTGTGTGTGTGTATATATATATATATATATATGTATATGAGTGTGTGTATATGTATATATATGCA
>JBAMYA010044658.1:0-12304 GCA_037176975.1 Arrhamphus sclerolepis
AGGGGAAAGGACCCTTTTTCCCGCCACGACGCTCTTTGATCTCTGCATCGATCAGGGGCTGAAAGAATCAGCCCTCTCAAAAAAAAAAAAAAAAAAAAAAAGAATAGACAAGAAATATGTTTACTTTGAAATCACCTGTGTTATTTAAAAAGAAAAGGAAATCAAAAGGACTCTGTCACAGGTCTCCTTCTTACCCGGCATGACAACTGCTGTAATTGTGTTTCTGTTCAAATTTTACTTCACTATATGAAAGAAATAAGATAAGGCAGGTGGCATTAACATATAAACATGTTTGCAATTGCAATTTAAAATAGATGCACAGTAAACTGGGTTTTAGCATTCATGTACTGTTGGGGTCTCACACAAGCTTTTCTCCCCACAGTGCTGGGAGATTAGCATAATATGAGCATGATATCAGAATATAATTATGTAGAACATGTTTCTCTAATTTTCTGTTCCACTTCTTGCTTTCCTACAAATGGTTCTGCTATACCTTTTCTTATCGCAGATAGGAAGTTGGGTGCTCTGAGACTCCTACCTTTCTGGGTCTTCACTTCAAAAACTTCAGCTTCCTCGCCTGATGTGAAGTGTTTGAAGTAGGAACAGTTTTTTGCTGCAGATTAAGAAAGACAGAAAGGGTGAAGGGAGGTTTGAGTAAGAAGAGGTGAGGGAAAAGTAACAGAAAGAGGAAGATGAAGCAGGAGGTGCATGACACAGGTTATATTCCTTTGTCTGTGTTAACAACTATTATGCCGTTAGGAAAGGTTCTCATGGAAATCCCATTAGCAAGCTTAAAGATATGTAGCAATGAACACTTCTGCTTAGATCAGTCTGAATAGAGATGTTCATACCTCCATCACACAAAGCCACCCCCTCAATAATATGATATCAAGGTGCTGCTGAGCCAGCCAAAAGACATAATCAGTCCAGTCAGGCTGTGTCCTTCTACAAAGTAATGTCCAGATGACTGTGCCACACCTGTATGAGGGCCTGAGGAAGCATCAGTGGGAAGCATCACCCAAACCTGGTTGTTTTCCATGCAAATGAGCAGCAGCTCCATTGCTAGATCCTAATCATTTTTTCAAGGATCAGACAAGACACCTCTTGAATAAAAAACAAAAACAAAAAGTTATTATGTATTTATTATTTTGTAAATGGTCCTTCAGGACTCAATGTGAAGTTGAAGGTCTACATAAACCTGATTATATTAATGTCTTTCAGGCCTTGGTTGTTGAGCAACCCCTCTGTTTTAAACCTGCTGGCACAAACTGAGGAGCTTCACAGAACTCTATACTGAGTAAACCAGCCAGCATTCTGTCAATCTGCCTCCAGCTTTCCTGCCTGCAGCTCAATCCAGTCTTGGAACTGCTACATGGGAGATCCTCCAGAAGCAAGGGAGGCTCCAAGGACATGCTCTGGCTCCTACAATGCTTTGGTCATCATTTCCATGCTGCCAGACTCCGTTTTATCCAGCCACCTGATGAGAATGCTGTTCAGTCTGCCTGGGAGATGGCTAGGTAAGGACCTGGTTTCCTAAACTAGTCTATAGCCTTCCCCAATGAGTTTGTGTCAGATCCAGTATGCCACCATCGAAACCAGAGCTGGAGCCCCCAACTTTGAAATAGCTGCTGAGACCATCCAAACTTGTATTAGAGAGAGGTGAAGTTCCAAATTAAAACTTCAAATTCTCACTGGTTGTCTTCTCATTCCCAAACTGAATAATGCAACCTCTGCGGCAGTCACCACAGTGCAAGCCACATCAGTACCCCCACTGACTTCCGTTTCATAGCTCCTAACAAGATCTTCAACCGAGTCAGAACTTCAAAAACCACAGTACATGCCGAGGAAAACTCCACCAACACACAGTTCTACAGATGGTCCTGCAAGCATTCATTTCTGCCCAAGTCCAGCCACTATTGGCTAAAGCCAAGTCTTACCTACTCTGTTGTAGGTTCTGCAGAGATCCGTGCAAGCTCATGACTCACCTGAGAGAACTCACCTGCATGGTTACCTGTGTGTCATCCTCTAAAGTGTTCTCACTACTCTTCCTTGCCTCCTTTGCAATTCTTTATTCTAAATTAGCATTCACACATGAAATGCATTCATACACTCATATGAAACCAAACTCTCTCACATACTATACTGAAATCATACACACATCCTATTGGACATTCTCTCATACATCTTACTGAATTTTAATTCAAAAAATGGAGAGTGAAAGTGAAAGTTAAAATGGAAGTGATTTTGGTTGAAATGGAAGCTGATTGGTGAAGCAGCACAACTTTATAATAGTGGTAGTGGTGGTAAATGTGACTATTGGCAAACTGACCAAAGTAACAGTGTTAATTAATAATACACTGGCCTCAGCAGAGACCATCTACACACTGTTAAATGTTACAACAGGGCTGCAAACCATCACCATGGCTCCACACACCTGCTGGACAGTCGCCATCACTTTTCCCATCTTGGCAGCATGACAACCTCCCATTACGACAGCCTCCCATTCAGCAAACTTCCATTTCAACTGAAAATTTCAATTAGATGTATGAGCATATTTCCATTAAGATGTATGAGAGAATTTCCAATAGGATGTGTATACGATTTCACTTGTGTGACGTTTTCAATATCATATGTGAGAGACTTTGAGTTCATATGTGTGTGTGAATGCATTTCAAATGTGTGTGTGATTATAATTTAAAATAATGACCTTCACGGCAACCCAAATTACAGCAATGTTCTGTAACTTCATCATCTCAAACAATATAACTTAAATCATTCAATGTCCACTATGTTGCCTGTATTCACTTCACAGGAATCAGTCTGTGCTCATTTCCACACAGAAATTATGCATTCCGGCACCTTGGTTGCTCAACCTCCAGTCCTTTGACCACAGTCTTTGATAAAGCTTAGTACAGAAAAATGATTCTGGGTAGCAGCCATTTTCCACTCATCCATCTATGTGCTGTCTCTAAAGGCAACTGAGCTGAGGGGGAGGGGTGGAGTGGGCCTAAAGGCCAATTGAGTGTTCCTTCTTCCCTCTGCTTGTTCCTCTTTCTTGCTGAGATTAAACTCATAAAGCAGACAGGTGCTCTCTCTGTCCACACAGCCACAGACAGTGTTTGTGTGATAGTGTGTGTGCGTGTACATAATGTGTGTGTGTGTGTGCACCAGGCAACAGAGGAGTTGTTTGTTACCCTGGATGAAAGAATCACTAAAGAGGTAACCTAGCAACAGGCTGCTGCGGGTCTTGGCTAGTCCTATCTATTTACACATGTAAAAGCATATATCACGGTGACTGTGAATGTGCATGTGCATGGACGTGTGTGTGATCTGAAGTGAATTGGAGGCAGTGTCACAGTGCAGCTGAGATCTACAAAATATATTATTTTCATTAGTCATCTCCTCTCATTTGGTGTCTCTATCACTAATCCAAGCTAATATGCGCTTGGATGGAGCTATTAATTGTTTCCAGTCTATGAAAAATATTATTTGCCCAAAACACAAAAGGAGAGCAAAACAGAACTTTGAATTACACAGACAACCTTCAAAAGATTAAAAATGTCACTGTCTGCATGGTAGATCTCCAACAATGGAGATTTGCTTTGATTTGACAAAGAATGGACGACAAATCTTTTCTTTTTTTTTTCCATCAGTACTAATTTGCATGATCCTAAAACTCATCTTGATTGAAAATGCATTTACAGCTCATGTTTTAACATTTACAGAGAATCTAACTGAAAAAGATCCAGCTAAAACTTTTTAAAACAGATTTCTTTCTATCAGAGACTCAAGTAACAGTAGAAGAGAAAATTAGAGATTGATGAACAAGATAAGTTAATAGAAATACAAGAAACCTGTGCTCTATAGAAAGGATTAGCACTCAGTAAAAGACCTTGACATTATAAACTCTCTTCAATAAGTTGTTATGTCCAGTGTGCAGGTAGGGCATGATAACCCCTTGAGCCTAAATTACACTGCTCTACTATGTTCTGTGAGCAGAAATATGTGCTCTCAATAACAAACCAACACTCAGAAAAGCCATTACCACCATAATCTACCCGTGAGCAGTGGTAACGGACATGTCTCTGGGTCTTCAGGTGCGAACCTCCCTCCAATGGTGTTTCATTTAGTTAGTCCCACTACACAGCTCTCACTGCTCCACCACACCAACACAGCAACAACAGAAACAAATAAGCAAACAAAAAAACCTCCATTATCAACACTAAAAAATGGCTACCTCCATTATACTGCTAATAAAATGGCTACTTCCTTATGAACCGACTACCACAGCCCAAAACCAGCTTTGTCACCTTCAACAAACCCATACAGCCCACATATAAATTCCAGGCAGTGATACCAATACTATCTTCTCTAACACCTAGCAAGAGCAAACACACACTTACCTCCATGATGCCAGATAAACAAAGTCAAGTAGGCCACACCCACTTCCTTAAGTCACTTTCCACTTCCTGGTTTTATTCCTGTGAGGCCTGATTGGTGGATTTCCTCTCACTCTGCCTTCACTCCCTCTTCCTCCTTAACAGATGAGGTTCACTAAAACTAGACTTTTAGTCCCCAACTAACATTACTCCTTCTAATCCAGATCCACTGACTACATCTGGCTGCCTCATCTGACATTTCTTTTAGCAACTTCTTCAAACTCAGAGCTATACCCAGTTCCCCCAGTAATGAAAGTGTAGATCTAGCTATGAAACCTCTACATCTGACGTCCACTGGACGTACCTTCTTCCTCCTTCCTTGCTGCTCAGTTTCTGCCCCCAAATCTGCTTGTCT
This sequence comes from Arrhamphus sclerolepis, assembly GCA_037176975.1. Lineage (NCBI taxonomy): Eukaryota > Metazoa > Chordata > Actinopteri > Beloniformes > Hemiramphidae > Arrhamphus > Arrhamphus sclerolepis. Next base: position 4,795 of record JBAMYA010044658.1, read on the forward strand.
AAGCTTTTTCCTTTCATAAGCCTCCTTCACTGAATCTTCCCAGGGAACTGTCAGCTCAATAAAATAAACTATCCGTTGTTCACAAAACTATATCAGGCTATATCTTAAACCAGTGTAAACTATGTCCTGATGAACAATCAGCTTTCCACCTAAATCTACCTGAATTTCCCAGTCACTAGCAGCTTCTGAACATCCAAACTCTCTTTTCCTTGACTTATCACTCCTACATTTCTCCATCTCATGCACAAACTGAATTATTATGCTCTCTTTCTTTGAACCTCTTAACTTTTTCATACGTCTATTTTCAATACCTGCAGCTAAACGTCTCAGAACTTGAGTAGGAGCCTTGTGGAAAAACTCACTTTACGGCATGACAAGATGTGCCTTAATGTTTCAGTACCTGAACACAATGAACATGATGGGTCTCCATTTACCCAGAGCTTTAGGTTCTGAGGGATGGTAACAGATCGTACGTAGCCCCTATTGAGGATGTAATGCTCTCCTCCACACTCCACAGATCTCTCCAACCAAGCTTCCTCTTCTCAACACTTTTCCACTTTAACCACTGTTCCTGCTTAGACTGAGCCACTGCCTTTGCAACCCTTATCATCTCTTCCTGTCTACATACCTGCTCCACAACCATCTTTCTTTTCTCTTTTGGACCAACTTTGTTGCACATCAGTTTATCTGAGCCAAACCCCAAGCCTCCCCAGTCAAACTGAAACTTCCCTACAATGTCTGCATGCCTAAGAGCTGCCTCTACGTCCTGAGCTGCCACTCGTGGGTTCCATTTCCTCCCCTTAGATGGATTTGGACCCACCTCCCTAACAATAGCATCCTTACTCCCAGATAACAGTTCTGCCCTGACCTTGGTGCATTTAAATTACTTTGTCAAACTAGATATTGGCAGCTGCAATATTCCTTTCCCATATAATGCTGCTTAGACACCTAGGAACACCTAACCACTTCCTTATGTAGGAGCTAACTAATCTTTCCAATCTCTCTGTAGTGGATATTGGAATATTTGATAGATGGAAAACAGCTACATAAGCAGTGGGAATAGCCCAAACTGTAAACTCCACAATTTCGGCTTTCCTGGACGCTCTGACTTATCTATTCTGTCCAGACCTTCAGCAGCATTCTTCCTAACTTGCTCTACCTGCTCTTTATCACTCAGATCTACATTGTACCACCTGCCTAAACTCTTCACTGGCTTTTCTCTGACTGTTGGAATTTCCTCAATAACAAACTTCCCATCACTTATCTTCCCCCGACATATTGATATACTCCTAGACTTACTGGGCTTAATCTTCATACCAGCCCATTTGAGGTTCATATTAACCCTATCAAGTAACCCTACGATGGTAACATGTCACACATCACCAACTCTGCATGTCTGGAAGAAGCTTGACAGCTCACGATTTCAGGTTCATCGTGGCAGAGGTGCCACCAAGGATATTTTAAACCACAAAATCAATATCGTTTGGGTAGGAGTTTGGTTGCCTTGTTTTACCAATGTGGGAAATTGATGAGACGTGTATCCTGCGTTCGTTTCACTCTCGCACCTAACACTCTTTACTTTCTTTGCTGCCTCTATGTTGACGTTGGTTGTGATCATGTATGTTAATGAGACACTAGCTATAAGATGAAGCTATCCAACTCCACATAGAACAAGAGACATTTGCAAAGCAGTGAGTTGTGTACGCAAACGAACGTGAACGCTTTGTCAAACTGCAAGTATATCCCAGGTGTTAGACTAAGGTCCAACATGTTTTATTAAAACTTATTTGTGGTGGCACAGTATGATGGTACATTACATCTACAGAACACTGCTGCATTGAAAGATGGGATTTCAGCACCCATTATTATTGTAAATTAAAGTGCTGCTTCTTCGGTAATCTCTCTTAGATCAGTAGGTATTGAGTTCATTGCTGGTTATTCTAGCCTTCACTAAATTTATGCTGCATTTATGACAGCACTGGAGCATAGCTAAGCAAAAATCCAGTTTTTTCCTCAGTGTTACTTTAAGGCAAACATCAGCCTTCAGAAGTACAGTCTTTTATTCTCTGTTTGAAACAGACATAAACAATACAGGAGCAAGAGCTGGGTAAAAGACCACACACAGCAGAACATGCACATCTTGACTTTAAGCAACACCATTCCAAGATTGGCACTTTTGTGTCCTCAGGTCATCTCTGGTTGAGAAGTGCAATTGTCTGTTACTGCTGCTGTAAATATTTTTGCTTCATCTCCTGACTTCTATTATAAAATGAGCCAGTGAGCAAACAAAGACCTTTAGTAATACAGACTAATATCAACCAAACTCAAATGTATGGTAGAAAAATAAACATTACTAATCCAATAGCAGTAACACTAGGACGCTATCCAAATCATAGCCCTCTGCTATCAGCTAACGCCAGCAAGTTTATACTGGTCCAGCATTGACTCGTGTACGGCATCTTGCTGATTGCTCTCTCTCATTTTCTTGCCTCTTCTGATCAAAACCCTCCTTTGTTTATTAGCTGCCTCTGCCATGACGTTTGCGGTGATCATTTATATTAGATAGCTTCATCTTATAGCTAGCGTCTGGCTAACATCACATAACTCCTACTTGGCTCGCTCGACTCTACCCTGCTCTAAGGGTTTTCCACTACGTCATAGACACATGCTTCTACCTCTTTTCTCCAGTTCAAACTGAGCTGAATCGGGCTGAAAATGCAACGTCACCAGGATGCAGGCCACTGATTGGCCAGAGAGTGACATCACTGATGAGTCATGAGAGCGATTCCTTCACACTCGCCATATTTAAAACTTGGCAACAGTGGCTGTGATCTACTTTACCTTTACAACTTTATTTTCACAACTAAACTTTGATACAGCGAAAAATGGCAAGCAAGCTTTTTCCGTGGGTCAGTTTCAAATGTGTTGCTTTAAGCAAGAAGGTTAATCAGTGCACAAAGCAAACATAAATTAGCTTTACAACAAAACCTCTAAAGATGTCTCTGCATGTGTCTGTGTCAGGAGGAGAACTTCACTTTTTTGCAGTCCTGCCACAGTAGCAGGTAGATTTCAGAAACTATAACAGCCTAAATGCATTAATATTCAAGCACAAATTAGATATTTTATTTAATTACATTGAAATGAAAGAAATGTGCGAATGTAAACTTACTTAAACATTTCTTATTCTTAACATTCTCTTCCTTATGAATGCATTAAAATAATTAAAGCATAAGAAATCCACCCGCACCCCACTGTTTTAATTTATTTATGAATTAATTTTTACTCTAGCTTTTGTTTAGTTGCATTAATGGGAACAAAATGCAAAACAACCAAAAAAAAGTAAATAACAAAAAACAGATTACAGTGCAATATGAAAATTATGAATGCTTTGAACAGTAAATGTGGCCATTAAAAGTATTATTTATGACTTATTGTGACGTACAGTATGTAGAGGCTTACAGGAAACAAGCGTGATGAACTTTGGGGCTCTACAAACAGGGTAAACAGCAAATGCAGCATGAATTCACTCAAGTTGGCCAAAAAAACAAACAAACAAACAAACAAACAAAAAAAAAATGGAGAAGATTAGTAATGCTATTCTGATCTGGGTCTGATGATGGCATCCTTTTAGAAATGTGACAAGGTTGTGTTATATTAGAGTTTTTGAGTGTGTAGAAACTAAAAGCACCAACAAAAAAAAGAAAAGAAAAAAGAACTGATTTCAGAGATAAAAATGAGTCAACATCTCGCTCCCCTTCTCATGGGAATGTTTTCTCAGTAACTACAGAATAAGTCAGGATGAAAAGCACATGAAAAATAATCACAAAACATTTAAAGACTTCTTAAAGTCAATGGGAAATATTTCTGTTAAAACTCTGATTTTTTTTTCCCTTCACTTTAATTACAAAGCAAAGAAAACTGTCCCCTTGCTTCCCTCTGAGTTTCTCTTCCATCGTGTCGACAATATTAATTTCTCCATTATGACAAACTGAAGCGTTGCACAACTCCACTTGTGTGGTTAAATGGTGACAAATTGAATCACTGCAGACTAATTACTGCCTGCCAAAAGAGTGTCATGCAGTAACTTTCGACTAACTTTCACCTTTTCATTGGCAGCTGCACAGAAATATTTCAAAAAGAAAAATCACCTGTACTCCTTAGATTTGCATATTATTCATTTAATCTGGCTACATTCCACAGAGGATTATAAACTAATTGCACAAATCATTGCCATATGGAAATCATTGCCAGGAAAACAATACTTCAGGCTTTCCTTGTTCCCATTATTTACGGGAAAGGCACAAAGTATATTAAGCATTTCTGCTTCGTTTTTGAGATGCTGCCTTGTTTACGGGTCTCAGAAATAACATGTCATGAGTGTAGCCCATTTTCTAAATGACAGAAGCAGTTGTGCCTTGTGTGACAAAACCCGTCATCAAATTAAAACAGAAGATAAGTGGACCATAAGGTAAGAAAAAAGAAAGAAAAAGAGACCTTAAAGAAACTTCTACCTTCAGATCAATCACATATTTGAAAACCATTCAGAGGATTCAGCCTCTGACGGAGGAACGCTGTTGAACACAATAGTCTCGTATCTGTCTTGTCCATGCCAGCGCCTTTTCTATCAATGTCTCTGCGAGTTGTGTCGTGCATTTTGAGGAGGTCAGATGCGTGCTGCTTGAGCTGAATGAGGTAAAAGCCTGCTATGAAAAAAAGAGAAAAAGCTTGTCTAGAGAAATACCCAATTTACCCAGGAACACCCAATATGACTCCAAAACCAAGACATACTGTAGAATCGAATAGAATAGAATAGAATGCCTTTATTGTCACTATATTCATGTACAATGAGATTAAAAGCAACTCCTTATTCAGTGCAAATAAGTAGGCAAAAAATAAAGAAGATAAAAAAATATACAACTGCATCTACAAGTTGTGCAAAGATAGACTATGTAGAACATAAAACTGCTAGATAAGAAAAATAAACAAGCTTGAATATGGTTTTTATATGCAGTTTGAGGTATTTCAGTACTGCATGTTATACAGATATTGCACAGTAAAATGGATCAAAGTGTTTTCAGTGTCATTAAATATTGCATATTGCACAGTACGTGGGTAGAAGAGGTTCAGGGGTTGGGGGAGTCAGGCGGAGAAGTCAGTGCATGAGTGAGTTCAGAGCGGTTATGGCTTTTGGGAAAAGCTGTTCTTGAGTCTGTTGGTCTTTGTTCTGATGCACCTGCAGCACCTCCCTGAGGGCAACAGGTCAAACAGATCAAAGCCACGATGGGAGCTGTCCTTGGTGATGCTTTTTTCTCTGCTGAGGCAGCAGGAGGTGTAAATGTCCATCAGGGAGGGAAGAGGGCAGCCAGTAATCCCCTCTGCTGTCTTCACTACTCTCTGAAACCTCTCCTGTCTGCCTTGGTGCAGCTGACGTACCAAAGTGTGATGCAGGATGTCAGCAGGCTCTCGATGGATGAGCAGTAGAAGGTCAGCAGCAGGTTGGAGTCCAGGTTGTCCTTCTTGAGGACTCAGGAAGTGTAGCCACTGCTGGGCCTTCTTGATGACCGCTGTGATGTTTTCTGTCCAGGAGATGTCAACGGAGACGAGGATGCCAAGAAACTGGAAGGTGTGGACCCTCTCCACACACTCGCTATTGATGTAGAAGGAGGGCTGGTTGGTGCTGTGCTTCCTGAAATTGAGCTCCTTGGTTTTCTTGGTGTTCAGAGCCAGGTTATTCTCTGAACACCAGGCTGCCAGCTTCAGGCTCTCCCTGTAGGCCGCCCCATCTGCCTTTGAGATGAGTCCGACCACTGTGAGGTTGTTGACAATGAGGTTGCTGTTGTGGGCCGGACTGCAGTCGTAGGTATAGAGACAGTACAGGAGGGGCTCAGCATGCAGCCCTCAGGGGAGCCGGAGCTCAGCATGCGAGTGGAGGAGACGTGGGGGCCAAGTCTCAGTCTGGGGCCAGTTGGTGAGAAAGTCCCTTATCTAGGCACATGTGAGAGGGGGGAGGCAGAGTGTGTCCAGTTTGGTGACAAAGATGTCTGGAATGATTGTACTGACATATGACATTCATGTACTTAAGGCAACAGTTGAGCAAATACAGCTGATTTTTTTTTTTTTATCCGTTTCTAAAAGTCAATACAAGCGTGGCATCCGCAGGTAATGTTCTCTGTTTTTTTTGTTTTGTTTTTTTAATATCTGGCCCTGTTGCATGTAATCACAGGGGTATAACCTTTCAGGTCCCAGCCTTCAGGAAGGGGTTTATTTCAATGAATCACTTGGGACTGATTTACTGAGCTCTGCTCTTGAAATGATTGTGCCATCATTTCAGTTCTGATGTTGACGTGACCCTGACAGCTGTGCACAGGTGCTGCACAGCACAGCTGGAAGGAGAGAATAGCGAGGACTGACAATAGTCTCCTTTTGTGTAGATTTACTTGAAAATTTCAGTAAAAAAAAAAAAATCTTATCAGAATACACCGTCTGTCTTATTCTCAGCTGAAGTAAATTCAGGATGGTTTGGTATCTAACTAGAATGAATCATGAAATGAACATGTTTAATTCTTTGTATTACAGTTTTATCAAATGAAACACCATAATTTGTACGGCAGGGCTATTAACATTTTTCTTCCACTTGCATTGTTTCTGAATGCAGAATATAATGTTTCACTAGTCCTGGTGGACTGTTCTGGTAACTTCTAAAATCAGCTCGTCGTGCCTGTTTTTGTAAATCAACACAAATTTATTATATATCATTTAGTCATCATTTGGCAGAAACTTTTATCCAAAGCACTCACAAGTTAAACACAAAACACAATTAAGTAAAAGCACATTATTACAAGCATGATTAAAATAAAATAAAATTAAGCAAAATCAATACAGTTAAAACCTGTATAACTAAAACAATATAAAATAAAATAAAATACAATACAACACTACTTAGAGTCCTCAACTACCTGATACAGTGCAATTTCAACTAAATTTAGGATGTCAGTCACATGACTGACTGGATGCTCTCATCCATCATTTGTGATCTGTGGCCGCACACTAATTGGCAGGTTTCTTTCATGTTTTTTTTTAAACCAAAAAAGGATTAGAAAGAAGTAAAAGCTGAATGAATGAACTCTACTGAATGAAAACCAAATCTATTTTGGTCTTCAGCTATTCCAGAACAAAACAAAAATGCTGAGCTATTTTACTAAACCACAAAAACTAGAGCATGTTGGGTAATTTTTAAGCCAGTTTACACAACTGTAGATGTAAATGTAAAATCAAGATTTGCTGCTACAAGAAAAAAAACAGTTGTTAGTGGAGTTTGGACCCCATCTGACCCCTTTAGAGTTAATTATGCAGTTTAATGTCCCATTGTACTGAATTTAGAAACCAACTTTTGCTTCAACTGAACCACTTTTGATTGTGGAATTCTTTCTATAATGGAAATCAAATATTCTTCAGAAAGTTCTTCCCAATTCTGCATAGCACTTGGAAGTTGCTTTGCTTTGTTTTTACT
>JBAMYA010044659.1:0-12304 GCA_037176975.1 Arrhamphus sclerolepis
CAGCATAGAAGTTAATCAAATTATCTTCATCAATGACAATTCAATCTTGATACTCTCTCCTCCTCCCATTGCACACATACACACACACAAACACACACACGCACACAAATAATAATAAAATTAGGTACTGCTGTATATGCTTTGGAAGATTTTGGAGTTGTCTTACGTTACTCAGTGAAGGGACTGAAAGTGAACTGAAACATAATGGAGTGGATGCACTAACTAATCTGTCGTTCGCAATTAACGAAATTATAAAAGGCCTACTAACTCACTACTGATGCATAAATGAGTGAGACAGAGTTAGCCATGAAGGATGTGTGGGGTAATGAGGTGCACTACTTTAAGCTGGACCACTTTAATCTCACATTTAGTTGAACATGTTGGACTGTAAGTACGAGTGTATGAGTTCAGTCATATGACAAAGCTGGTACGGCCATGTTATTTGTTGAAAACAACTTTAACAGACCGACTTCATCGGTGACTTTTATATTTTATTTTAATTAATTAATTTATTTATTTATTTATTTGCGCGCGTATATGTCCCCCATCACATTAAAAAAAAAAAAAGAAAGAAAGAAAGAAAAAAAAAAGAACACACACACACGCACGCACGCCGTATCTCAGCATACGACTCTGACATAAGCAAGGGAGGGGCTGCTTCAAAACACATTGATGGAATGAATGCAAAGAGCCCAAAGAACACTTCCTGTTGATGCAAAAACTGCAGCAGCAACTGTCTGACACATCTGGACTGAGAGGGGGGGAGGCCTGGCTCTGCTGGTAGCTACGAGACGGGAATGGACGACATCTAATGCTGACCTGCAAGACGGTGAGTTTGGTCAACTTCGGCTTTGCCCTGAACTGGTGACAGTGATAGGTTTGCGATTCTCGGTGCTTTTTCCCTCCAGTCTGATTAGCAGAGAATAACTACCAGTTAGCATTAGCTTCTATTTAGCTGTGAATGAGGCGGTTAGCCGCTAGCAAAAGCTAACTTAGCATAGCAGCTACTTCACATGACAGTTTGAACCCGTCTTCGACGCTGCAGCGCAAACGTTAAATTACACAAGGTTGTCAAGCGGTTTTATACGCGGAGAAAGGTCTACTGAACTATCCGCGTATATAAATGTGATTCCTCTGCAAAACTGTCCCGTTTCTCCTTAAAAATATAACTCGACAGGTTAGCACGTTAGCTAGTTAGTCAATGGTTGTGTCGAGTGGTTTTTCTCTACGAGTTCATACAAATTAGTTAACTGACGTTTGTCAGACTTAAAAGTTGTCGTCGAGGTGGGAGATGGCGGAAGCGACAAAAACCAAAACCAATCGGCTATAGTGAAGATAGTGCCAGTGTTAGCAGATCGGCTAAGTAGACCACCCCCATCGATGCCTACAGATAGAGGGCTTTGCATTAAAGTTTAAAATACCACACATTTGTCCTCCATCATATTTGCATTTATTTACAACTGCAGTGGAGTCTTGTGCGCATCTGTGTACATGCAGGCTTACATCACTGTTAATAAACTCAAAATGAATAAGTTGTGTCTTTATTATGGTGTTAATTACGCAGTGTTTTAAGCAGCATTGCTCTGGTGTGAGAGGGCATCGGGCCTGTTCGTATATCATACGTGTCAGAATCACCTGCATTACTTTTTTTTCTGGCTGCGACTTATGCTGTAAGACTAAAGGTAACTGAAATAGTGCACTTCGAAACAATTTGTACCTATAAACTGATTGAACGGGATATGACGGAAAAAAGGACAAAGTGCAGGAACGTGGCATCTCTCCAGTACACCTGGGTTCACTGGGTTCATCCAGGACAGTATTCATTGCTATTTCTGACATACATTTGGTTACATTGTAATACACACTGGAAAAGAAAGTTATTACTGACAGCTCTATATGTAGCCAAACCTATTTTAAATAAGAGGCATGTCAGAACATAGTGGAACTAAAAAAGTTATGACAACTTCATGAGTTGGGTTTGCAGTCACCCCTGCATTTATTTTTATAGTGTAGTGTCTGTTTGAAAATAATTAGTCTAAATGTATCTGCTTCACTCAACAGTTGAATTTTAGTACTGTGGAATGTAAGGCATAGGATATTGAATGGTGTTGTGTAGTTTTATATCACAATAAAACTAGACAATGTCAGGATATTGTGGTTAACTGGTTATTAAGGGAAATGCTGATAATAGTGCACTTGTTGCTTTTAATCATTTCAACACAACCAAAGATCTTTGTATTTCCCTTTGTATAAACTAGGGGTGTGATAAACTATTGATATGGAGATATATCGCGATACTTATTTTCACGATATACTACATCAATTTCTGACTCCACATATCAATTATTACTCTTTAAAAATGGATGCTGCTGTTGTCAACAATATGACATGCATTCTTAAAATTACCATAACTCTTTAATAGTTCACACTAGCAATGGAATTCAAATGGATTCTGAAAGCTGAGAAGCTCAGGTTTATTAGATTATTACTCTCTAAAAACAGAAGCTGTCGCTGTCACCAGCAACAAAAATGGCATGCATTCTTACAATTACCGTAACTCTTCAGCCGTTAGCAATAGTGATGTAATTCAAACAGATTCTGAAAGCTGAGAAGCACAGCTTTGCGCTGATATACGGTATACATTACGGTAGTGGCAGCGGTCCTTGCGCTGTGTTGAGTTGTTCAGAAGGGTGAAAAAGAGGATCAGCAGGAGAGACAGCGGATGAGATAGAGCAAATAGTGCTTCTTTGCTTATAGTATTCCATAGTTCTAAATAATCATTTTAATGTTTTGTTTTGTTTTTTTCCTGGAAGTTTTGACTGTCGTTTTGCTGTGTTTTTTTTTTTTTTCTTTTTTTTTTTTGCCTTTCCTTTTTTCGCCTGCTTTTGCAGAGTTAATCTATTTGGAGTCAGTCTTTAGCGTGAGTTCATAAAGACAGAGAATTCAGTTTAGAATGAAAGAAATACAATAAATAGAGAAATCTGAACTGAAACAGTTCTCAGTACCCAGTTACCTCTTATTACACTACCAAGTGGCATTCATTGTTAAATGCATATTCAAAATAATTGTTTTATGAATAGCATTATTAATACTATACACAGTGGAGGAAAAAAATGTTGAGGCAAATCTTTGAACCTGTTCATCTACGTTGTTTATATGTTGCTGAAGATTTTGCTGAAGATTCAAATAGTTTTCCTTTTTCTTTTTGTTATTTCACACAGTTTAATACATCAATAACATGTAAAAATTAAAGTTTCTTGGGCAGCACGGTGGCTTGGTGGTTAGCACTGTTGCTTCACAGCAAGAAGGTTCCTGGTTCCTGGAACATCAGCCAAAACAAATACAACCTCCAGTCCTGTAGGTGTTGCATTATGACTTGCTGCTTCCTTGATGATGAGGGCATTTCAGATATTGTATCGCAACACATGTATTGTATTGTGATACTATCTTATCGTGACACATGTATCTGGATACGTATAGTATTGTGAGGTCCTTGCCAATACACACCCCTAACATAAACCACAACCCTGTTGTCCCCTGATATGATTAATGGCCATCCTTTAAAACCTGTTGGTGTATTCATGAAGCAGGTTGTTAAACATGTTCTGACTGAATGGTATGGAAACATAAATGACATAGGCGTTGTGGCACAAATGAGCACCATAAACTATCAGAGCACTCATGTATGAACATGTAAAATTGTGGATGACGAGATAGCAGGAATCTAAAATGATGACAAGACTGAAGAGCTGCTGATCTCTTCAAAATAAATTTTTTGATGCCAGTGGTCATCATTGTCAAAGTCGCTGTGTGCAAAAGACTTCCATGGGGAAAACAATTGTCAGCAAGGTTTGACTTACGGGAAAAGGTGCCTCTCCAAGGAACTTGCGTACAGAATTGGGAATGAAGGGGGCAGCTAACAGGAGCAGCTAGCCAATTGCAAATTCAAAAGAGGATAGAAGACCTAAAGTATCTTGTTGAGTACAAATGAGTCTGAATTTCGGGAAGTCTTATATTAATGCTATTTAAATGGGCGGTCATATTTTCTATCTTCCACTATGTTGCAAAATAGCAGTTAAATTGGATTTGTGTTTGAAAAAGGTGTTTATGGTCAATTAAAATATTTTAGAATTACAGTAACATTAAAATGAAGATGACTGAAGAAGTTGGCATTTACTGTTACCACTGGCTCCTTCCGAGTATAGCTGTGCTGCACTATCTGTTGTTTATCATGGCTACTCATGTCATTAAAAGTGGTTCCACCAAATGTGCTGTGGAACAGCTTAGGAGCATCCTGGAAGCAACTGCCTTCTTCAAGTCCATTTTGGTGCTGAGCCACAGCTATGTTGTGGCAATGCACACACACCAGATTGACCTGACAGTAAGTTTGATACAAGAATGTCACAGAGAATCAAGTTGATTTTCAAAATGAAATACCACAGTGGGCCCCTGCATATACTAGTGTGCTAGACATTATATTAACCCATGGAGGCCGAAGGTGAACAGTTAAGAGGGTTTCAGAAGAGGCCAGTACGTGGAGAGGAATGTGCATTCACATTTCACAAGTTGAAAAGGACATTTCATCTGCCTCTGCCGATCTTTGTTCTAGCAAAAAAGTACAAGATACATCTCTGTAGGCCTGCAGCTATTGATTATTTTAATCATCGGATAATCTGACACAGTAATCAGTTATTCGAAAAATCGGACAAACCTTTTTACCTTTTCCTTTAAGATCTTTTGAACAAAATTCAACAGAGTAGTACTAATTGTACACAACAATCAATAACAGGTCAATTTCTATAACAATAAACTTTATTGTTTTCAACCTTATATGAAGTTTCTGCATGATTTTCCAACTTTAAACAGTGGCAGCAATGTTGATTTTTACAAGTAAATACATTATTAATAGAACTGAAGCATAAAATAAAACAAGCTGCATACTGCTCGACTAAAGGAGGAGTAGACTCAGAATCCATTTTTACCTTGTCTTTGTTGATTAACATGCGAAAAATCCTTGACATTCTGAACATCTCTGTTTCATTGTAATTCTTCCTTTAGAAATGTTCGGCAGAAATAGGGTCAGTCTGAACAACGGTCCAAACCTGACCCGGTCCAGTCCCAACTTTTGGCCGGGTATGGGGGCGTGATTTCCCACCAGTTTTGTCGGATCGGTTTAGACTCAATATACTGGCATATATCTTTTTATTTTTAATAGTATTTTTATTGTATGTAAAGCTATGGAGTAACGATCACAACAAAGCAAATAGAGTTTGAATTCAGTGCCCGAGCCTGGCTCAATACCCGACTCAAACTCGACTGGGCCGGGTCAGGTTTGGACAGAACGTACACAAGCTTAGGTTGGGTCAGGACAGATTTTTTTGGGCCCAATCTAAACTCTTTGCATTGGCCATAACTGTAGAAAGTTGCTCTGTCCATTTCCCGCTGCCAGCAAAATCTCTTCTGAGTGGCAGCAAAGGCAGCCAATCAGCATCAAGTGCTTTCATTTCATATTGATGTTGCCAGTTAAGTCCAAAACGATGCCAAGCAGGTGCAAGACCCCATCTAACATAGCTTTCTGAGAGAGGTTTTAGGAAACTTCTGAGGCATTACAGACAAAACCTAGATTTTGTTGTCTATATATCACATGGCAAGGATAAATACCCTGTTCAACCATTTTATGTCACTTTTATGTTAAATAACAAGCAATTTAAATAAATAAATAAAACAGTTTTTTTGGATGGTTTTCTGGCACAAGCTTCCGCTGTTTTGAAAAAATTCTTTACCATTCAACATAAATTAACCAATGATTAAATTACTACAGCTCACTTTTATGGTAAAAAGATATTGATCTGCTTGGAAATCAAAACTTGGCTGTAGGGAAGTGTGTACCGCAGCAAAACAAACCAATAATAATTAATTAAACTTAACGGAAACATCGCACACTTAAGGTGCATTCACACATACGTGTTGCGGCAGTGCACGGTGGATGAGGAGATCAACGCAAAGGTTGATTGTGTACTGCTGTCCACAGCCACACAAACGCAGTCACGCCAGATTCTCCCACTTCCCCTCTTCCTCCCAAGCTTTATTTCTGAAATGTGTCTCTGTGCGACCACAAACACAGCTATTACCATTTTTTACTCCATTTTCCTGTAATGGAGGTCTGATTGTAGACTAATACAAGCCTTTATAGACCCGCCTCCTATAGTTTCATTGGCTAGAGATTTCTGCCTAGCTGCCACCTGATTGGCTGACATACACCCAGATGTATCAAAAGTTGAGCTGAGCTCAACTTTTGCTGGACAACACAGACCTGCCACGATGCACAGAGACCTACAGCGCATCAGTCATTCAAGTCTATGGAGGTGGACATATCCACAAAATCCACATAGACAAAAATCATCACTAATGTTCACTAATTCTGTATCAGAAACTGTCCATGTGCATCATCTTTTAAAGGAGAATATGGCGGTTGTCCTGAAGAAGAGTCAGCTTGTCGATGCGTTCAGAGCTGATGCTTGCATTGTGCTTTGTGGCGATGTTACCTACTGCAGAAAACAGCAGCATCTACATGCTGTAGATGTTGCTGAAATACACAACAATGACTTTGCCAGCTTTGACAGAATAGGACACCGTGCTGCATTTTCTTTCCACCATGGCAACAGATTCTCCTTCTTGGACTGTGGATGTTCTCCAAAATACATAAGGATTTCACTGTGCACAGCTTAATTTAACTGCTGCTCCAATATGTTTGGAGATTCAGGGTTATCTGCACTGCCACATGAGTTTGGAGTGCCCTCACTTTTGTGGTCTCAAAATTTGATCCCAGTATGGATTTCTTCAGGCTTCACAGTAGATGCGGAAGTGCAGAAACTGTAACATATTTTTGTCTACACAGAAACTCTGCGGCTACATCAAAAGGTGCAAGAACTTGGCAAAGCTCGTCAATCAGGTTCCACTGTTCAGACTTAAGAGCTGTCTTTCAGTCACTGCTGGGTCTGAGAAAGCAGCAGTCACCGTCCATCTTTGTTTAAGCAACCTGGATAATGTGATAGCTGCTGTTCAGCCAAGCACATCCACCAAAATGTGCTGTTTAGTATCTGTTTCCTTCTGCTTTTCTTTCAATTTGGTGGATGCCAGCTCACTCTTCTTAAAATTCTCCACCAGGCATCTTGCTGCAGCCACACATTTGGAGATTGCTTGGTGATTTTTGAGAGCACCCTACACAACCAGGTTCAAGGTGTGACCTGCACAGCGCACCAAGTGCCATACATGCTTCTCCGTCAGGATTTTCCTTGCTGCAAAAACGTTAGCACCATATGCCGCAGCTTTTTTTTTTTTTTCTGGGGGAATATCAAACTGGATTACAACTTCTACTGTCTTCTCTGGAATGTTTTGTGCTGTCTTTCTCTCATCCAGGGGCATTGTTCTTAAGCCATGGGACTCCATTTCCCAGTCCATCCCAAGGAAGTGACATGTAACCCCCACATAAGCCTCAGTACCAATGTGTGTACAAATGTCAGTTGTCAGTGCACTGCTGTCAGTCTTTTTCAGAATACGGATTCTCTGCAGTTTTCATATTATTCATTTCTATATATGAACCACATTGTATCAATGAAAATTAAGAAATATATTGTGATATACATTTAGGCATATTGTTCAGCCCTAACATAAAAAAAAATAAAAAAAACAACCAAACAAACAAAAAAAAAAACTTGAATAGCCATCTTAATAATCACTCCATTTTGGCCTAAGTTAAGTTATATGGTAATTTAACTAGGTAGACTTTGAGCTATTTGTGGTAAAAACACTTTTTATAGCATTTAAGTAGTTAAAAAATGAGTAGTAGTTTATTTATTTCAGTCAATTTTTAACTTTTTCATATGCAACTCAATCATAAGACAAACAATATTTAAATTCCTGTTAATTGCAAGAACACAAAGAACACAACACAAAGTGTAGGTAGAAGCACAAGCTTATTATACCTACACTTTGTTATACATAAAGCATCATCATAATCAAAGCCGCATAATCTTTCTTGTATATTTTTCTGAAACATATCTCCAAGGACTTCTGACTAACTCTGTGGACAAACTCATAAAAGAAAACGTAATCAAACCTTCTTGTATTTGTTTAACATATCATTTTTATACATTTCTTTTAATTTAAAGATGAAAAACACAAATTTAGCTCCTCACAAGTTATTCCACACCTGAATCCCTCTAACTGAAGTACAATTGTTTTTTAATATTAGTCCTGACCTTTATTTTATTTATTTTTTTAATAAATCTTTCTCTCTTAATTCATAATTTGTTTCTTTAATTTTGAATCACTTTTATACCCTTTTTGGAATGAGTTTATTATAGTCAGTGCTGTTCTGAACTCTACTAAATCTTAAAGTGTGCAATGTAAGAAGTATTCCATTGGTTGGATGAAAATAATCAGATGCAGTTAGAATTCAGATAGCTTTCTTCTGGAGCATGTAGACAGGTTGTGTGTTGGTTTTATACGACTTTCCCCTGATCTCCTCACAATAATTCATGTATGGAAGTATCGAGCAACAATAGCTTCTTATCTTTTCCACTCAATTCCTGTAAGGCATTTACAGTTTTGTTCAAAATAGTGGCATTTTTTTTTCTTTTCTTTTCCTTTCTTTCTTTTTTTTTCTTTTCTGTCTCAAGCTCAAAATACATCTTTTACTTCAAAACATGCAAATGCATAGGAGACACTTCATAGTCTATTCTCAATCAAGCCAGGAAGAAGTTACAAGAAATGATTGTTTATTTTATAGAAAAACAGAATATTAGGCTGTTCCAAAAATAGCAGTGTCTGCATTTATTCTAAAACCAAGCATTTACTGAAAACCTGAGAAATGCTTGACGATTTAGCTTTCATGTGAATCACTGAACTTATATTCGATTTTATAATCACAGTTCCTGAGAACTGCTTCACATCTGTGTTGCATGGAGTTGGCCAAGTTCTAGCACCAGTGAACAGTTATTCCTGTTGGTTTGAGTCATAGTTTTACATTTTCTTCTGTGTCCTTCTGGTTTTGGTTGCCATTTTAAAGCGTTTGGGATGATTTTAACTGAGCAGCCTGTCATTTTCTACAGGCCTTGATATGTTTTCCCCTCTAGTTGTTTTAATCAAAATACATTGTACACAGAATGAATGACCTCACTAATTGAACTTCAAACTGCTATTTTCTGAACAGCCTAATATAAATTTTCTTCACTTTCTTTAATCAGTAACAAATTTGAAAAAAAGACAACAAAAAACAACAACATAAAAATTATCCATGTTTTGAGAAAAACAGTGTCCTCATCACGTTTTTGTGAATGGAAATAAAAGCTATTATAAGGACTTTGAACCTTACTGTTTCTACTATTATTTTGAACACAACTGCATATTGTTATTATTTTAAAGTCAAAGGCTTTGACTGTACAGTGCCAGAAGCTGAATAAAAGAATTCACCATCATGTGATGTACTTTTCCTATAATTTTGTGAGGCAGTTATTTCTATACAGTGTTTCAATAATATCTTGTTGAAAAAGGGTAAAATAACAAGGATGAGCTCAAGCCTGTTAAGATGTTTGCTTGTGATTATCTAATAAGAATGTGATTAGACTGAAATGGAAAATGAGCCTTTTCTTGTTTTCCTTTTTATGCAATCTAAACAAGGCAACCCAGAGAACACCTCCAAAGGCCAAGTATACAATATTTAGCTCGGTGTGCTATTAGCCCTTGATCCTTGACATTTTTCAGGATTTTCATTATTTTAATTTAAATATAGTTGTGCATGTTTACCTTAGGTCTTTCACATTCTAGTCTTTTTGGTGTGTTTGTTTAGTTTTTTTCTCCCCTGGTATCTTAAATATCATTTGGAACAGCTGGGGCTCAGGTGCTAAAGTGGTTGTTTTCCAATTGGAAAATTGTTGGTTGAGTTTTTTTAAGATTCTCCCCATGTAAAAATGATTTTTGGCAAGATACTGAACACCTATATTTTGCCTGGCTTGCTCATCGTTATGGAGTTAGAATGGTCTCAACAGCCACAAATTTGCAGCACGTTTTGCAAATGCACAGGACAAGATTCACACATGTATTTCTGATGCACACACGGCTTCTGGTCTGTGGACTTTGCTGCATCTGTGAGTGAATTTTGAGACTCCCCTGCCGTGCCTCCAACTCGCAAATGCATTTTTTTCTAACACGAATGATCTGCAACCAAACAGATATCTTCCTTCTTTCAGCCAATCAAAAGAACACACCCAACATGAGAAATTATTTACTCACGATCCAGTCACATAAAAAAATCTATATATATACATATATATGTGTGTGTGTATTTTCAGTTTTAATTTTACATTTGAACAGTCTTTTTCTTTGAAAATATTACTTTTTTTATTGAAGCAACTTTTTGGAATTGAATCATAAAAACACAAATGTCCTACCCATAGTATGGCCCAAACACAAAAAAAAGATTACTTCAATAGTAGTGAAAGTAATTTCAATTAAAAAAACACTTCACTTCAATCAAAGAAGACATTTTCAATCAAATAAAAATAGTGTTCAAATATTTTTTTTGCATTCAAACACCTTTTTCTTTGATTGAAAAGGGTTTTTGATTGAAGCGAAGGTTTTTATTATTGAAAATATATTTTTTGATTGAAGCGACCTTTTTTCTGATTGACTAATAAAGACACAAATCTACCTTCATTCTAACTGACTGAATTTTGCATGCAGATTGCGCTGTTTGAATGGTTTAATGTGATTGGATCGCGAGTCACTCTAGCACAAACACCAGCTAACCCCACAAGTGCTTAGTGGAGTTAAGATCAGGACTGCTTGCAATCCATTCCACCCTCTCCGCTCCCTAAGTCTGGATATAGTCTCTGATAAATCTTACCCACTGTGGGCAAGCATTGTTATCTTGGAGGACAGTTAAGTCCCAGACAGAATTGCCACTGATTGTAGAATTTTGCCTCAGTATCTCTTTGCATTGATATTTAAATCTTCAAATGATTATAACCCTAAATTTTCCACTGAATATTTTGCTCCACACCATCACACTGCCTCCACCAAAAACTGTTACTTCATTGGTGCACCAATCATCAAAGTGTTTTCTGCATTTTCTCCACCCTTCGACATTTACGATTCAAGTACCACAGGAATAACCTGGACTCATTACTGAGCATGCCATTCCTCCACATGTTAAGGTACCAGGGCAACTGTTGCCGACACCAACTGAAGCAGGCCTGATGGTGAAGGACAGTCATGGCGGGCCTCACAGGGCTGGAAAACAGGGGATTGGCTGCATCCTGTATGTTCCTGATTGTCTGGGCATAAAGCTATTGGGCATATTATCCTGCAAACCTTGACTGCAGTTCTGTAGAAGATTGCCTGCAGTATAGAATTTATTGCCAAGAAACATTGTTACAACAAAGAAATAATTGACTAAACTCAAATAATTTTTATTCTCCACTAATTGCAAGCAAATTTCAATAAGAATTTAAAATTATTTAAAAGTGATGGTGTAGCAACCCAAGTATAATTATATTTTCTTCGCGACCACTTAAAAAAAGACAAGGTGCTTTTTAACAGCAGTATTCCCTTTACACAGATCTCAGCTTAAACATTAACATAATCAAATCAAATATTAAACCAACTATATTTGTAAATTCCAGGATATTTATGTTTTATCTAGTTTCTTTTAGAAAAACAAGTTAGCCAGAGACACACTCATAATATTGTGACAAGCACCTTCAGAGCAGCAGCATGTTAACATCCGTGAATATTTATTTTCTGAAGAGGCATTGAAACTTCTTTTCTGTCCAGGTCCATGTGAGCTCTGCTGTTAGACCCACCTGAATTGCTCTCATTGCTTCAGATGCATGATGGTATTCATTTCAAGCCAAAACTGATAAATATCCCGCCCCTCAGTGAACCATGGTTGTCCGTGTGTATTCAGATCATGAGAGTAATGGACTTTAAAAGTACGATTTAGAAAAGAAAAGAAAAAAAAAAAGTTAACGTACGGGGGAAAATTTGTCAGCGGTAATTAATAACACAAAAGTGCCTAGCCTGTGTGTGTGCGTGTGTGTGTGTGTGTGTGTGTGTGTGTGTGTATACACACATATATATATAGATAGATAGATATATAATGTGCAATATATATTTGTGTGTGTGTGTAAAGTAGCTGAATTTCACTAATATTGAAGAAGGCTTGGATCCACCTATCCTATTACTTAGCTTGGGTTCACAACACAGGGTTTTGGTAGCACTCACACTCACCTTATCTGTTTCC
>JBAMYA010044661.1:0-12303 GCA_037176975.1 Arrhamphus sclerolepis
ATCCACAATGAAAGCCAATAAACCAGGAACAATGTTTTAAAAAGCCAGATAACAGTTTGCAAATGCACACAGGGACAAGAACCTTAACTTTTGAGACATGTGGTCTGATGGAACTAAAATTGAACTGGTTGGCCGTAATCACTATTGTTACATTTGGAGGAAAAAGGGAAGCTTGCAAACCTTAAAATTATCATCTTAACTATAAAGTATGGGGGTGGCAGCATCATCTTGTGGGTGTGTTTTGCTGCAGGATGGGTTAGTGCACCTCACAAAATATATGGCATCACAAGGAAAGAACAGAATGTATAAATATTAAAGCAAGTTCTCAAGACAGGAAGTTAAAGCTTAGCTCAAATAGGACAATGTCCCTAAGCATACCGCCAAATTAGGTAAAAAGCAGCTTATGTACATAGAAACAGAAACATGAAGAAAGGACACTTCAGGAAAACGTCCACCGATTTAGTAAAGTAACAAAACTTTAAAGGAGTTATTTGTATGATAATAGCTCGAGTTGAAAACATTAACAGTCGAGGACTAAATTGCTGTTTTTCGCTCAGATGGACATTGTTTACTGTTAGCTAACATTTCTACATACTGTTGATAGTAGGGCAATCAGTTTCTCACTAAAAATATGTCATGGTTGATTATTCATTACACCCATGGATCTTTGTGTTTTTTCATCGGAATAAACTCTGCAAGAGGTCTCCCAGTATCCAGGATTCAGTGGAACCCCTACACTGGCTATACTATATCAATTGTAGGGACATGCAGGCAGATGTCAAGAGGCTATGTTGTCACCCCACCCCTCAAAACAGCATAACTACGTGCAGGGACAAAAAAATCGTCCCAGGCATTTTGAGCCAAGGCTGGCTCCAGGTATAGCCATACCAGGTGTAGCAGCAATCTAACTACAAAACATGCTGCTTGAGAAAATTTGAAGTCCTTTCCAACTCATGCTGGTGTGTAAACAAAAAGTCCTCCATTGTTACTCATTGAGCTCTTTATTAACTGGCAAAAAACATAAACAAAGAAAACGTCTACAAAAGCCAGGTGCAAAAAGACTTAAAACATGCTTGTAGCACAGGCCAATCGTACTAGGACTATAACAAAAATCCCCTCACTCACACACACAGACACGGTTGAAAAACTGTGTGGCTTCCCCTGTTTCACATTTCCTCACCCCTCATCAGCGGTGTCTCATCTATCTAACCTACACATGACTGATTACCCCCTATGCCCACAGCTGTGTAGGTAACCTATGGCAACCATAGTGCCAACCACCTAAAACCCAAACTCTCATTAACATACACAAAAACGCACAAATCTAAATTGGCTGCAACACACCAGCCCCTAATTGTTAATGTATCATAACATAACAATTCAACACAACAGAACAGTTGGAGCCGATCACAATAGTGCATTTTTTTTTTGTTTGTTTCTGTTCATGTGTCCATAGAGTCACATTTGACCCCAAGGTCAGAGTCTTTACAAAAGTCTTTAATCCGCTTCCACCAGAAGACAGATCTTCGTAACCGGTCACTCCAGTATATTGTATTTGGTCTGAATTTTGACAGATTGCACCAGTCCATGTGTGTCAGGAAAGGTCTGCAGTACCTTCCCTAACAACCAGGATTCACGAGGAGCAGTAGAGTCCGCTACCAGAACCATATCTCCTGCAACAAAGCTTCTCCTATGCTTTATCCACCATTGCCGTTCCTGTAACAAAGGTAAGTACTCCCGAACCCATCTGTGCCAGAAGAGATCTGCAAGGAACTGAATTTGCTTCCAGCGTTGTCTGCTATAAAGGTCACTTTTCTCAAACAGACCAGTTAGTAAAGCAGGTTTGGCCTGTTAACAAGAGGATGTGATTTGGACTCAAGGGTTCTAAATCACTGGGATCGTCCGAGATTTTTGTGAGGGGACGGTCATTCAGTATGGACTCAACATCGCACAGAAGAGTTTGCAACCCTTTGTCGTCTGTGTGTTCCTGCTGAAGTACAGAGTTCAGTACCTTTCTGATCATACAAATGATTCTTTCCCATACTCCTCCATGATGAGATGCAGTAGGAGTATTAAAGCTCCATTTCACTCCGGACTGAAGTAACACACTTTGGATTTTCTTGTGGTTCAGGGCAGACAGAGCTTCTCTCAGTTCACGTTCTGCTCCCACAAAGTTGGTTCCATTATCTGACCTGATATGTAATACTTGGCCTCTTCTGGAAATGAATCTGCGCAAAGTGTAGATACAAGAGCTGGTATCTAAAGAATATGCCATGTCCAAATGCACAGCCCTACTGGCCATACAAGTGAAAATAACTCTCATTCACATACACAAACATGAACACATCTAAACTGGCTGCAACACCAGGTATAGCTGATGAATGAAAGCAAACTTTCTTGTGACAGTGCTTGTTCACTGTCCCTTTGGTATATATGTACTTGTCTAATAAACTTAAATCTACACCATCCTCCCAGTCCTGTTATTCTATACGGGACTTAAAACCAAAAGGCTGCGTGGTCTAGTTAAACTCCTGAACAATATAGAACGCATGATGGGATCCTGAAATTAGGACAGAGAGGAATAGAGGTGAGACATGATCATTGATGAATATTAAAGTGAATAAATGACAGATTTAGTGATATTTTCATAGACTATTTATTCACCACATCAATAAACAGTACAGCAACACTGAATATTTCCTCAAGCATGGAAACCTTTAAAAAGTTAAAGGAGACATAGAAAGAAAGGTGAGAAAAAATGACACTTCATGGACTTGTTCAGATGATCACAGTACTCGTATCATTACTCTAGTAAAATTGTTGAATCATGTATTCCATACAGTACTTACTTAGAGAGACCCACGGCAGACTTCCAAAGATGAGCGACAGCCTCCTATAAGACACAGTGAGATAATATTAGTATTTTCTGAGCACTTTAATTGTTTGTACTCAAGTTAGATGCAAAACATTTTCTTTGGACTGTACTAAATTACTGTACTTAATCTAACTCTGATACAGTGTAATGAGTGTTTAGATCAGTTTATTTGACCTTATCAGACTACAAAACAGCTTTCTCAACAACTAACTCTTCTCAGCTACCTGGTGAACATGTGATAAGAGTTAGCTAGCACAGTGAAAATCAAATACCCCTGAACTGATTTATATCTGACCCAGGTAGACAGCTGTTCATCACTTCTTACCTCAAGTTGAGTTTCCCCCCCACTGGCACAGCGTCCGTCGTGAGTCTCTCCCCGTCCTGCCTCCCCTTCCCCTCATCCACCTGCCAGTCACCTCCACCATCGTCACCTGTAGATACCCGGCTGGAGTTCCTAATGCCATTCTTCAGATTGGTCTGGACAGTGATGTATAACCCTGAATCAAAATGACCATTTTCTTCTCGCAGTTCCTGGCTTGGGAGTTCTTGCAGCTTCTCGACACATTATCTGGGTAGAACTTTTTTCCTCATGCGGTGGCCGACAAATGTTGTGTTGTGTGATTGGCCAGAAATATGGAGTGTGAGTGGTTAATACGGTAATGGGAGGTGAGGTCAATGCTGCCAATTTGGGGACTTTTTTTTTGGTCAAAAGTGACTAGCAACAGTTTTATCAATGGTGTAGTTTGGGAGCCAATATGCACAGCTGACATTGAACTGTTGTCTCTCTCTGTTCGCCCGTTCTATCTCCCAAGAGAGTTTCCTCAGATATTTCTGACTGTAGTATAAATACACCCCAAAGCTAACACACAAACTGCCGCAGATGCTATTTACGAGGTGATTCAAAGACTTCAGTCTCTTTTTTCAGATGCCTCGTGTCTTCTTGAGGGAGATTTTAATCACTGTAAAATGAGAAAAAATCTCAACCTCTATCAATACATCACATGTCCAACCAGGAAAAAGAACTTTGGGTCTGTGCTATGGCTCAATAAAGGAGGCTTACAGGGCTTCCCCCGGCCCCCTCTTGGTTCCTCTGATCACTGTGCAATCCATCTTGCTCCTGTGTATAGATCTGTGCTTAAGAGGGAGAAAGTAAAAACTAGAGAGGTCTAGGTCTGGAATAACAAGACTGTTTCTCACAGACTGGACTGTCTTCACAGACTCTGCTTTAAGTATTGATGAACTCACTGACACTATATGTTCTTATACTTCTTTTTGTGAGGATACTGTCATTCCCAAAAAGCATGTCAGAGTGTAAGCAAATAACAAGCCATGGGTCACTCAATCCCTGAAACAAGTGCTAAGAAAAAAAATCAGCATTTTTCACAGAGGTGATGAGGGTGAAAAAAGAGAAGCAACAAAGGAAGTCAGAGCAGAAATAAAGAGGGCTAAAATAAAATACAAAAATAAGATGGAGGAGAGACTGGGCAGCAGCAACCTGAAGGCAGCATGGGACGGTGTTATGAAAATGACAGGCTTGCATAGAGCACAAAACAAGCCAGTCAGTGTCCCAACTTATGACAAGGACAGTGACTTATCTGAAGCACTGAGCACTTTTTACTCACGGTTTGACATCCATGACTTTTCAGATGAACCAAAGAAATTAACTAATAAGCAAGCTCTGGTAAATTCCACATCATTTGTAATAACATGGGAGTATGTAAAGTCAGTATTTAAGAAAAATAAAGTCAATAAAAGCCCGGGAACAGATGGTATTACTGGGAGACTGCTAAGTGCTGTTCAGAACAGCTTTGTGGAGTGTTAGATGATATCTTTGAAATGTCTTTGGAACAAAGAAGGGTTCCAAAGACATGGAAGGAGTCTATTACTGTCCCAGCGCCAAAAGGCAGCACCACAAAGAGTTTAAATGACTTCAGATCAGTGGCTCTGACCTCACTGGTCATGAAGTCATTTGAAAAGATTATGAAATGGTTGTTGTTGTTGTTGTTGTTGAGGGTGGCCCAGGACCCCATGCAGTTTGCATGCAGGGCTAACAAGGGGGTGGAGGATGCCCAAATTACACTATTAATCCTCCTGTACAACCATTTGGAAGTTCCTGGCACACATGCTTGGCTACTGTTTTTAGATTTTTCTTCTGCTTTTAATACTATCCAGCCACGTGTTTTAGTTAGGAAACTATCAGAATTGAATCTGGAGAGTAATCTTGTGGGCTGGATTATAGATTTTTTAACAAACAGATCACATAGAGTAAAGGTCAATGGGGGGTTTTCAGAAAGGCATGTCTCTTCTACTGGCTCTCCTCAGGGTTGTGTGCTTTCCCTCCTGTACACAAATGACTGTAAAAGTCAGCATATAAACAGGCACATCCTAAAATTTGCTGATGACACCGTTATTAGTTTACTGGTTAAAAGTGAATCTCAGCATGGGCCAGTGGTTGATGAGTCTGTCAGTTGGTGTGAAAAGTCATTTCTCCACCTTAACACCTCAAAGACACAAGATATGCTCATTGATTTTAGAAGAAAACAGTCTATTTCACCACCACTGACTTGTATAAATGGAAGCAGCAAAGAGATGGTGGACCAGTATAAATATCTGGGCACGATGATAGACAGCAGGCTCAAATTTGGTGTAAATACTGAAGTCATTTGCAAGAAGGGACAACGTTGTACTTCCTTAGGAAGCTTAAATTATTTCATGTTGATAAGGATATGCCGTCTTTATTTTAGAAATCTTTTGGTGAATCTGTTCTTACATTTTCCTTTATTGCCTGGTATGGAGGCATCAGTGCTAGGAACAAAAATAATCAAAATAATCTCTGTGAAGCTGACTGGGAAGATGATTGGCTGTCCACAGGTATCCTTGCTGACTTTTTATGAGAAGCAGGTCATTCAGAAGGCAAGGTCAATACTGGACTGTAAAAACCATCCCCTTTATTGTTCATTTGAAGCTCTTCCTTCAGGCCAGAGACTAAGAGTCCCCTTTTATAAGTCAAATAGAACAAAAAACTCTTTTATTCCTAGTGAAATAATGCCTCGTGCAGAATGAACCTTGCTCTTGAGGCTGCGAGATCTTTGACACTCGTAAAAAAAACAAAACACTGTTTTGTCTCACTTTAACACACCTAAAATACAGTTTTACCACACTTTAACATGCATTAAAAATGCTGTTTTGTCGCACTTTAACGTGTATTAAAAACATTGTTTTGTTGCCCTTTAACGTGAAAAAAAGCTGTTCAATGCATGTAAAAAAAAAAACAAAAAAACGCCGTTTTGTCATGTTTTAAGGCTCATTAAAAACGCTGTTTTGTTGTATAATAATTATCCCCCGGAAGAGCTAGAAGAGGTGTCTGGGGAGAGGGAAGTCTGGATGTCCCTTCTTAGGCTGCTGCCCCCACGACCCGGTACCAGATGAGCTGAAGAAGATAGATGGATGGATGGATGGAGATATCCTGTTTCTCAGTCAATGGTTTTCATTGGAGAGGCAGGCATTGACACAGGTGCACTGAGGACGGAGTTTTTGACTGCTAAGTTAACTGTTTTGTTCTCATCTGAAACAGAACAAATTGGTGTAAAATATTGATTTTGCTTTTTTGATTTTGCCCCCTAAGAAATGGTTTGAAGTAAGAAATGGTATTGAAAAATGATTCTTTAAAGGAGCTGGGAACCAGGGTAAAAGTCCCAGGTACTCTAACAGACCTGGACAGTGAGAATTTCAGGTTGGTAATATACTTTTTTTTTTTTTAAACACATTGTCATGTATGCAGGGAGTTTTTTTTTACTGAGAGTTTTTCTATCTTTCTCACAGAACTATTGGTGAAATAGCAGTCAGCCTTGCACAAGGTGGCCCACCTCCTGCTTTTTTGAAAGAGTGGTGCTATCAGTGCCTCTGCACAGGAGAGGTGGACTTAAATGTTCTGTCTACAGAGGATGTGGCTGATCTTGAATCTTCTCTTCTCATCAGCACGGTTAATGTGCTTTAGCATTATCAAATATGACTTTGATTTACCTTTTGTGTTCTCAGGTTGTTGTTTTTTGTCTACATTGCACATTTTCAGGTTGAAAACTGCAGATTTGCAAACTCTGATGTCATATGCTGATGACATTGTAACTTGTGGTTATACCAGCACAATCAAACTGGACAGTAAAGAAAGCATAATTCGGTATGTTAAAACAATGCTTATATTTGTTGATTTTTAAACCAGTAATTGAATTTTCATACTTTCCTTTAAAGAGCAATTGTACTACATTCTACCAAAAGATTGATCCCAATGCTGCAGCAGTTGAGGAGGGGCATGGACCTGTATGGCCTGCTGGACCAGATGGCTACAAATCCTGAAGTTTGCCGTTCCCTGTTTGTTCCTGGGAAGATCACTAAAGTAAGATTTTGAGTGGATTTTTTTTTTGTACATTGTTTTTTGTTCTGCATTGCGTTTTCCTTTTTGTCTCATTAATTGTGTGAGTATGAACAATTCATTTAACCAAATCTGGAATCATTCTTTAAAGCCTGATGCTGATTTCATAATGATGAACTGCAGGCCACATTTTAATGAGAAGGGGACATCGAAGGAGAGAATGGGGAGAAAGATTATCAACTTCCTCCAAGATTTCTTGCAGGAGATCGAAATATCAGGTATGACATGCTGTATAGAATAAATTTAGCATAATGTGATGGACCAAACATACAAATGTCTTGGATATTGTCAATACAGAGTTTAAACTGTTTGACATCTGAGAAATATATTCATCTCAGACGGGGAACCAGACAGTGCAGCTGGGGACACAGAGCTCCTTCCAGTGCCACATGTGCTCCAGGGGATGACAGGGCCAGCCCACATCCCCATCCTCCCTGATGAAAAGCGAAATTTCAAAATAACATGCAACTTTGACCATGAATGCAGGGAGCGCCTTGGAGAGCACTTGGTTTATTATCCAACGGTGAGTGCATGCACTCAGACTGGGACTTTTCCAGTACAGCATCTAAGCACATACACCGCGTTTAGGAGAATTATGAGTGAAGCAGTTCTGTATGGTGGTGGATTTCACAGAGTTTAGTATCTCTATTCAAACTAAAGCAACAATTGTTATTGTTCTTAGTTATTGGCAAATGTTAATATGTGGTTTGTCTCTAAATAAGACAAAAGTTGTGAATTGTTACTGTTGCGCTTTTGCCATTTTCATTTTTAATACCTGCAAAATGGCCCTAATATGGGATTTTTGCAATTAGTTGAACAATTTGAACAAGCTTCGTAAAGCAACAATTAAAGTTAACAGTTATGAAATACTAGTTTACTCTTCATCTTTAATACCTGCAAAATGCTCCTCATAAAAGATTTTTGAATTAGTTGAGAAAACATCAAATGTCTGTAAACCTTAGTTGTAACTAGCTTTGGTGTTTATTCAGGTTCATGTTCAAATGTCATCGACATGCTGTGCAAGAATCGTATGTATAAGTCACCACCATGTGATTGAGAATGTTCTAGAGGATCAACAGCTCTCTGAACTTCTTCCAGGACTTCATCATCCAGTGGGCACACAATTTCAGGGACCACCACTGCACCATGAGAGTCTTCTTGCAGTACAGCACTCTCCCAGTCAATGTCTGGGTCTTGAAGTTCCTACAGATCCAGAAAACAAAATGTCAGGAAAAACCTTTTTTTTTTTAGTAAATCAGAAATATTGCTAAGCTATGTATGTTATATAGAAATGGACAAATGAGGCCTGAAGCATTGAGGCTTTGCTCCTTTTGTAACAAATGATTCAAAGCTTCATTTTAGAGAGAAACAGTGGCAGAGCAGAATTACAGCAGCTCATTCAGTTGTTTGACCAAGGTACCAACACACTATCAGTATTTCAAACATGAATTTTATGAAGGTGTACCTCAAGTCTCTCTCCTTCATCAAGATCTTGCAGATGTCCCTCACACCACAGCTGTTGGAGTGAGACCTCCCTCTGTCCGTAGAGGATGATTATTCCATCCTCTGACAAATGTGTCAAGCTCAGCCTGGAGTTGAGGGACAAAGATGTAGTTCACACCAAAGAGCTGAACCACATTAGAGATATCAAGTAGTCCATCTTCTTCCAGAGAGTGAAGAACATTGTGGTACTTGCTTGTGACTGCAACCCATACGTCACGCCAAAGTCGCTCAGTTCCACAAAAAGATTATTTTATTTGAATTTAAACAATTTGTGCTTTTATTACACCAAACTGTCACAACAATAATTATTCAGTCAAAACTTTCAAGACTCAAAAACACAAACTAACCTCTGATTATGGACGCTCTTGCCAGAGATAAAGCTTGCTCTTCCTGTTCCTGGTGTGGCAAACATGTAGCGGGCGATGTCCAAGTTTTCAACTCGTACTCTAAAATAAAAGAATTTATTTGAATTTGCTTTAACTTATGTAGTAAGATCATGTTTTTCTTTTCGTTGTTAGTGTAAAATACCTTGATGGTAAGCCATGGATCTGGGTTGATCTCAGGAAGAATGAGAATGCAGTTGATGCCCTGTTGTTTGTTGCAGTATCCAAGTACAAGATCTGCCATAAAAGCACATAAAAATATGCATCTTAGAACAATTTACCTTGAGCTTCATGGAAGAACCACTCAAAAGCTGTAAGATACTTCAAATATTGTGTGTCTGGTATTGTTTTTCAGAGTTCACTTATGTACTCAATTTTCCAAATGAAAAACAAAAAACTATAAATACACAAATGTTTATTTTCAGGGGAAAAAAGGCCAGTAAAAGTGCACAATTTTATTTAAAATGAACACTTTTAGCGATGAATTCCGCAAATACAGTATTCTGCACAGTAAAGTTCAGTGTAGAAAAAAACTGAGTGGAAGGGTTTTGAGCAATACAAAACAAAAATACCTAATTACCTTCCATGAGTAACCATCCACACCACCAAAGACCACAATATTATATCTGTTTGAAAGGGAAAAGAACTGGAATATAACTATAGCTGTTCTTATGACATATGGCGACATGCCATCTAATCCCAACATTCAGTATGTAGATAACTGCATCCAACAGGCTATTTTACTCGACCTTATCAGTTTGTGATTTGTGTCAATGTGGGCCAAGGAGAGAGGGCCTCGTACGGAATAACTTCTTCGCCCAACACAACCTAGTTCTGTGATCCGTGAGAAGATCCCTGCAGCATCAACTCGATGCATGGAGCCCATCAGTCTCCACCACTGAATGCGGAGGAACATTGAAACCAAATGTCCTCGAACCATTCGATACCCAGAATTTGGCAACTGACTTTTAAGACCAGAAATTCTATTGTCCAGTTCTTCGTCAGTCACACTACTGAATGATCCTGTAACTGAGAGGCCAAATTCTTGCATTCTCCTGTAAAGTGTTCTTCTTGAAACTCCAAGGCATTTTGCAATGCAGGAGACTGGCAGATGCGTGTCCAACAAGTTCTTTCATTTTTCTCTCTCTAACACAACTTTGGGACGACCAGAACCTGGACCAACCTGTATTTCCTGTTCCACAATGGGTATATTGTTGGCATTAACTTCCCACTGCACAGCACGATGAAGGTTTTGTAGTGATTCTGTCATTTCTGACACACCACCTATCTGCTGAGAGAGTGATTCAAACAGGATCAGTTCATGTCGAGTCAGGAACTCCAAATAGTCCAAATTTAGTGGTTGCTGGTTTATGGCAGATTGCAGTTTAGAGAGAAGTCTCTCCATCAACTGCTGTCTCAACATGTCCTGTTGGGAGAAAGAGAGAGAGCGCAGATTAGCAAAAAGGAGGGATTCATAGTCACGTGTCTCAGAATAAATTAAATACAGCAAACTGCTAAAATGTGTGTCACATTTCTCTGAGGTGATGGTGTACTTTGGGTGTGTAATGTTGGTGATGGTGTACTGTTGGTGATAGTGTACTGTTGGTGATGGTGTACTGTTAGTGATAGTGTACAGTTGGTGATAATGTAATGTTGATAATAGTGTACTGTTGGTGATAGTGTACTGTCTGTGATAGTGTACTGTTGGTGATAGTGTACTGTTGGTGATAGTGTACTGTTGGTGATAGTGTACTGTTGTGTGACAAACATTGGGCCAATTGAACATGGTGTAAACCCTTCAGTCTGTTTGAGTATCATCTGATCTCAAACTGTTTTCTTGAACATGACAATGAGATTTTAATCTAATACAGCAGCTTTGGGATGTGGTGGAACAGGAGATTGGCATCATGTTAGAGGAGAAACAGGAGATTTGCATCTCTGAGGAATGTAGTTGAATCGATGCCACAAAGATTTAAGGCAGTTCTGAATACAAAATGAGGTCCAACCTGGTACTAGCAAGGAGTAACTGATAAAATAGTCCATCAGTATATATTACAATTTAAAATTCTGTCTTGAAGTTAAAATAAAGTCAATGAAAACAAAACAACTAAAACTGGAAAAAAACTCAAATATGATCTCTCCTGCTAATTACAGAAGGATTTTACATCAGACCTTTCTAGAGAAAGGTTAAAACAGGCTTATCAAGGAATTTCTTTAGTCCAGTCTCAAATTAACATGTATAGTTTTTCTACATTACTGACAGGTTGTTCATTATTTTTCTAACATTACAGAAGTGAAATAACAAAATTCTAAAAATCAGTTTCATCTGTGAATTCAAATACGAGTAAAAAAGTAATTTAAAGTTCTTCACAGATGAAACTGATTTTTAGAATGATATGATACTTTTCAACCACAATGCCAAAGTAATTTCAGCCAAAGGAATTAAATGGCTGGAGAATCTGTGCCTGAAAGGTTCCACTATTATTTCTAATATAGGTCCACACAGTGACCAGCAGAGGCAGGAGTGACAAAGATGCTGAAATATTTTATTTGTGAAATAAATAGCTCATTACATTTTCACTACTGCTAGTTAAGGAAAACATGGCTCAATATTAACTCTTTCTAAAAGGTTCTTGTTGTCCTTGGGTAAGGATGAACAGTAAACAGTTCAAGCTTTTTAAACATTTTATTCTGTTTTTTTATTCTTCCAAACTGGTTGAATGTGTCTTCCTTACAGCATTCTGGAAGTCTTCTTTAAAGTATACAGTGATTTAAGTAAGTAAAGAGCCAGTGTCCTTGAACTCTTTACCTTCTTTTTAGGGGGCAGAATTGTCACTCAAGTTTACAGTGTAAACCCAAATGTTGGAACTAATTAAATAGATTAAGTAATCTACTGGTAATGTAAGTAATGTACTACACTAGTAATGTAATGTAATTTCAAAAACAATTTCTCCACAGTTTCTGTGACATTTTGTTCCTTTTTAAGTAAATGTACATCATTATTTGAATTTCCCTTCAGGGATTAATAGAGATCAATCAATCAATCAATCTATCTATCTATCTATCTATCTATCTATCTATCTATCTATCTATCTATCTATCTATCTATCTAT
>JBAMYA010044662.1:0-12302 GCA_037176975.1 Arrhamphus sclerolepis
ACACACACACACACACACACACACACACACACACACACACACACACACACACACACACACACACACACACAAACACCACTGTTCAGAGTGTGTGATGTTATCTGATCTGCTTCTGTTCTCTGGTCATGGTGGAAGTCTCTGTCCCAGTCTCACCAGTTCTATGTCAGGAAACCTGATCCAGGACTCCTCCAGGTAACACACACACACACATATATATATATACATATACGTGTGTGTATATATATACATATATGAACCCAGATGAACACACCAGCACACACACACATGAACAGAGACCTTCCTGTGGGAGAGTGGACTGACTGATGACCCTCTGATGATCTTTCTAATGTCCATTTATCATTGTTAAAGTACTGAGCAGCCATTCATCTTCATTTAAACCCACTAAGCTCCTTAATGACTCACATTTACAGCACATGACCCAGTTTCAGCCAATCCTCAGCCGTCACGCTCAGCCTCACAGTGGTGTCTAGAAGACTCTGGTATATGGAGATCACTCCACCAATGTTCCACCAATGTTCCACTTATGTTCCACTAATGTTCCACTAATGTTCCAACAATGTTCCACCAATGTTCCACTAATGTTCCAACAATGTTCCAACAATGCTCCAACAATGTTCCAACAATGTTCCACTAATGTTCCAACAATGTTCCACTAATGTTCCACCAATGTTCCAACAATGTTCCACTAATGTTCCAACAATGCTCCATCAGTGTTCCATGAATTTCCCACTAATGTTCCAACAATGTTCCAACAATGTCACATTAGTGTTCCATGAATTTCCCACCAATGTTCCACTAATGTTCCACCAGTGTTCCAATAATGTTCCACTAATGTTCCACCAATGTTCCAACAATGTTCCATTAATGTTCCACCAATGTTCCACCAATGTTCCACAAATGTTCCACCAATGTTCCAACAATGTTCCACCAGTGTTCCAATAATGTTCCACTAATGTTCCACCAGTGTTCCAATAATGTTCCACTAATGTTCCACCAATGTTCCACCAATGTTCCAACAATGCTCCATCAGTGTTCCATGAATTTCCCACCAATGTTCCACTAATGTTCCACCAATGTTCCACCAATCTTCCACCAATGTTCTACAACTCCAAGTTTCAATGAAGTTGGGACGTTGTGTAAAATGTAAATTAAAACAGAATCAATGATTTTTAAATCGTTTCCAACCTTTATTCACTTGAATCCACTACAAATACGAGATATTTAACGCTCAACCTGATAAACTTTACTGTTTTTTATTTTCAAATATTCACTCATTTTGAATTTGATTCCTGCAACATGTTCCTAAACAGCTGGAACAGGAGCAACAACAGACTGGGAAAGTTGAGGAATCCTCCAGGAACACCTGTGTGGAACGTTATCAGGTGATCTGGACACAGGTGAGTGTCATGATTGGGTATCAAAGGAGCATCTCTGAGAGGCTCAGTGGTCCACCAGGATGGACGAGCTTCATGAGCAAATATGAATATTAAAAAAAATCAATAAAGTTTATCAGTTTGAACATTAAATATCTCCTCTTTGTAGTAGATTCAATTGAATAAAGGTTGGAAAGGATTTAAAATCATTTTATTCTGTTTTTATTTAGGTTTTACACAGCGTCCCTACTTCACTGGAACTGGCTTTGTAGTAATGTTGCTCCAGATGTCCAGAATGTCTTTGTCTGGTTCAGGTTCAGTCGTCCAACTGTGCTGTCATGGACCTCTAACAGCTCTTGGGTTTATATTTTCTTTCTCCTGGGGGACAAGCAGCTGTCTCCAGAGTCTTAGAACCCTCCAGAGTGTTAGAACCCTCCAGAGTCTTAGAATCCTCCAGGGCTTTAGAACCCTCCAGAGTCTTAGAACCCTCTAGAGTCTTAGTACCCTCCAGGGCTTTAGAACCCTCCAGAGTCTTAGAACCCTCCAGAGTCTTAGAACCCTCCAGGGCTTTAGAACCCTCCAGAGTGTTAGAACCCTCCAGAGTCTTAGTACCCTCCAGGGCTTTAGAACCCTCCAGGGCTTTAGAACCCTCCAGAGTCTTAGAACCCTCTAGAGTCTTAGAACCCTCCAGAGTCTTAGAACCCTCCAGGGCTTTAGAACCCTCCAGAGTCTTAGAACCCTCTAGAGCAGGGGTGTCAGACTGATCCGTGAAAGGGCCGGTGTGGCTGCAGGTTTTTGTTCCAACCAGGCAGCAGCACAGCTGACTTGTTTCATTCACCCTTCGTCCTTTCACGGGTCAGTTTGAGACCCCTGTTCTAGAGTCTTAGAACCCTCCAGAGTCTTAGAACCCTCCAGAGTCTTAGAACCCTCCAGAGTCTTAGAACCCTCCAGACTGACGTGCAGCAAAACGTGTAAAACAATCTGTTCTGAAAACTTTTTCATGGAATCTGGAAACTCCTTCAGGCTTCTGGGAGTTTTCCAGGACACACACACACACACACACACACACACACACACACACACACACACACACACCCTCATGTATGTTGTGAAAGAAGAGCCAGGCAGCCTGTCGCCGTGGTAATGATCATGCCTGTCAATCAGGAGGTGATCAGTCAGCTGATAGGCTGACAGAATGGTGTCCAGCTTCCTCCAGAACCTCCTCTCTCCCCTCAGACCTGGTGATGACCTCACACACACACACACATGCACACACGCAGGCACATGCAGGCACAGCAACATGAACACACACACACACGCACACACACACACACAAAACAAACTGTAGTTTGTGAGTCATTAAGTTTCAGCCTTCAAAAGACTGAAAATTTGATCCTGGGTATGTGTGTGTGTTCATGTTGCTGTGCCTGCGTGTGTCTGCATGTGTGTGTGTGCATGTGTGTGTGTGTTCATGTTGCTGTGCCTGCGTGTGTGTGTGTGCATGTGTGTGTGTGTTCATGTTGCTGTGCCTGCGTGTGTCTGTGTGCATGTGTGTGTGTGTTCATGTTGCTGTGCCTGCATGTGCCTGCGTGTGTGTGTGTGCATGTGTGTGTGTGTGTGTTCATGTTGCTGTGCCTGCGTGTGTCTGCGTGTGTGTGTGTGCATGTGTGTGTGTGTCTGTTCATGTTGCTGTGCCTGCGTGTGTCTGCATGTGTGTGTGCATGTGTGTGTGTGTTCATGTTGCTGTGCCTGCATGTGCCTGCGTGTATGCATGTGTGTGTGTGTTCATGTTGCTGTGCCTGCATGTGTCTGCGTGTGTGCATGTGTGTGTGTGTTCATGTCGCTGTGTCTGCGTGTGTGCGAGAAAGAACTTCATAGATGTTTCTGGACCATGATCGGACCTTGAAGGCATCGCTGACATCAGATGAACTGATGAAGTGATGATGTGTTCACTGTCTGCGTTTTCTCCACATCTGCAGAAACATTCAACACACACACATGCACACACTCACGCACACACACGTGTCAGGTATCAGACATGCAGTGGAGCATTCTGGGTAACTCCTCAGGTCCCCTTTCTGATAGTTTAATGAAGTTCATTTTAAAAACACATCATTATTCAAAACAACTGGAGATACCCCAGTGCATCATGGGAGGTCCCCAGCAGTCTAGACCTACAGCAGAGTAACCAAAGAGATGGTCTGGGCCACCTGATCCAGTTCTGACAAGCAGATTTATGACAGAGGAAAGAGTTGATCTCAATGTTCCAGGTAGAGACAATAACTGGGAACTAACTGGTTCTGATTCCTGGGAACTGGTTTTGTCTCCCGTTCTACTCCAGGAACCACCTGTAGACCTGCAGTCAGAGACCAGAGCTCTGTTGGTCTCAATATGGTCTGAGGAAAAACCAAAAATATATGGAAACATCAATGGTTTATCCATCTGCAAAGCTGGAATGATGGTGCTCCTCAGGGTTCTGTACTTGAACCATTGCTTTTCCCTCCATAGATGCTTCCATCTGCTCCTGATGTCAGGCAGCGTCTCACCCCAAATCAGGGAAACCGATGACCCTGACTGGAACCCTGACTAGAACCCTGACTAGAACCCTGGATGGAACCCTGACTAGAACCCTGGATGGAAACCTGACTGGAACCCTGACTAGAACCCTGGATGGAACCCTGACTAGAACCCTGACTAGAACCCTGGATGGAAACCTGACTGGAACCCTGA
This sequence comes from Arrhamphus sclerolepis, assembly GCA_037176975.1. Classification (NCBI taxonomy): domain Eukaryota; kingdom Metazoa; phylum Chordata; class Actinopteri; order Beloniformes; family Hemiramphidae; genus Arrhamphus; species Arrhamphus sclerolepis. The sequence continues at coordinate 4,125 of JBAMYA010044662.1, forward strand.
CTGGAACCCTGGATGGAACCCTGACTGGAACCCTGACTAGAACCCTGACTAGAACCCTGGATGGAACCCTGACTAGAACCTTGGATGGAACCCTGACTAGAACCTTGGATGGAACCCTGACTAGAACCCTGGATAGAACCCTGACTAGAACCCTGACTAGAACCCTGGATGGAACCCTGACTAGAACCCTGGATGGAACCCTGACTAGAACCCTGGATGGAACCCTGGATAGAATTGCAGACTCTAGTGGTCGGTAGAGGAACTGCAGACTCTGGTGGTCGGTGGAGGATCCTCTGAGGCTGTCTTCAGTTCTACATACCAGAGCTGGTCTCTGGGGGTTTCCTGAAACCAGACTGACTGGTTTCATATGACTTTTATTACAGAAGAAGAAAGCGTCTCAGTTTTCTGGTTTCAGGTCTTGTGTCAGACCACTTTCAGCTCTAATGAAGTCGGTAACGATCCGCAGGTGGAGGATTCAGGTTTTATTCCTCATTTCCAGCAGGAGAAGGAAAACCACTCTAATGGTCATTACGGAGCGGTTCTGGATCCCTGTTTTGTTCTAGTGAATGTTTTGGGTCTTTAACTTCACACACCAGTGAAACGGAGAAGTTCTCTGCTGGAACAATATCTGCCACTGTTCCTGACTCCCTCCTGCTCTGAGAACATCTGGAAGACATCTGCATTCAGATTCAGATTCATGAAAGCAGCCGCCACGTTTCCTGTTTCAGCTCGGATGGAAATGTGGCTCTGCTGTCATCACAGTGAAGGTAATCTGGTCCAGTCAGGTCCAGTCAGGTCCAGTCAGGCCCAGTTCCTCCTTTGAGTCTCTCTGAGCCTGCCAGCCAGGACTCGGGGCAGCAATCTTCAGATTCTTGTGTGGAACCTCAAATATGCAAGCCGGTTGGGTTCTGGTTCAGATTTCTCTGCGTCTGTCCTCTGGGTGTTGTCTTCGCTCCTGAGTCCAGTCCAGGACTTGATCCTGATGGGGGAGGGGGAGTCGCTCTGAATCCAAGATGTTCAAGATCCAAAAGAGCCGATAAAAGTAGAAGAAACAAGGAAATCTGAGATTTACGACAAACTTTCCACAAAACAGACACCATCAGTTCAATGACACTCACCTAATATAATATAATATAATATAATATAATATAATATAATATAATATAATATAATATAATATAATATAATATGTACTTTTAAAAAATTACAGTCATTTATTTGTACAATATAAAATCTCAGTCATTAAATTCAAATATTAAACAAAACTTTTTTACAACATATAGAGAAATTAACATTTTGTCATGAAATTGTGAATTTCTTCAAACCTTGACCCTTTTCATCTAATATTTCAACTTTTGAGGTAAGATATCAACTTTTGAAAAATTTTAGTTTGGCAACACAAAACACACTTTTTTTTTTAAAACAAAAATCACAAATTTTTGTTGTTTTGTAACAATATTGTAACTTTGTAATCCAAAAATAGTGAGTCATTCTTTTTTAATTGCATCCTTTTTCTTTTTAGTAAAATAATTACTTTTAAAGTGACAAAACTTTATGATTTAAATTATTTAATTTCACTTTTTCCTAAAAGTTAAAAAAAGGACTGAGAGTTTTTAATGTCAAATATTGACTTTTGTGAAATTGTAACTTTGTGACGCACTCATAATTTCACAAAAAACAACTTTGTCCTAAAAAGTTAATTTTTATGACAAAAGATTTTACTTTAAAATTAAACCTTAACTCAACTTTTTGTTGAGAAATATCGATTTTACCTTAAAAAGTTGTTGCTTTGTCACAATGATGTAACTTTGCCATAAACAATGAATTTTTGTCACGAAATATATTTTTTATTGGAGTTTTTAATTAAACTTTGCGCCTTTTTGTAGTAAAATACTGACTTTCACAAAATTGTAACTTTTTTAATAAAATAACAACTTTGTTTATAAACTGTGAAATTACAACTTTTAAATTTCCTAAAGTCACTGATTTTTGTAAAAATGTGTTGAATGCAAAATGATAACATAAAATTACTTTGTTTCACACAATTGTCAATTTTGTACAGAATAAACTTTATATCTTAATTCAAACAAAATTCAAAACTTTAAAACTTTGGAATGAAGCTTTTTGTAATAAAATATAGATTTTTTTTAAAAAATTTTCACTTTATGACACAAAGTTTTAACTTTACGTCTTGAAATCAGAATTTAATTTTTTTCCTAATTCAAAAATAACGGCGTATTTTTTTTATCATATCTAAAATGTTACTTTTGAGTTCAATATTATAACTTTCTCTGAAGAAATCATGAGTTAATTAATTGCAGCACTTTGACTTAAATTCACAGATTTCATAAAACTCGATATTATAGATTTTTGTTGTAAAATATAACTTTTCACTTAATCTATTTAATTTGTTTTACAACTCTATGCCCTTAAATCTAAATTTTTATTGTGAGATCTTAAAAGGACACTGTAAGATTTTCTCCATCTACTGGTGAGTTTGTGTACTGCAACCATTCTTTATCCCGCTCCTTCTCCCAAGACTCGTTTCCATCTACGTTTGCCGAGAAATGTCACTGATCCGAGATCAACAGCTTCTAGCACTTTTCTCTCAGTTGATGAGGTTGGCTTTGTGAAATAGTTGTTTTTATTTAGTAATTTAACCAAAAAATGTCATATATGTGCATTACAAGACAACTTATAATGTTTTTTTTTTTTTTTTTTTAGATCGATTACCTCAATGATAATGTCAGCCAGCAACAACTGAAAATGAAGACAAGCTAACCTAGCGACATAGCTACTGATCCATTATATTATACTTTTACCCGGGTAGAGGCTCACAGAGCTCAGGAAGCGGCAGTTCCCTGAGGTTGGGCAGCGAGAGACAAGCGTGGGTACCCAGCAAGAACCCCCTGCGAACCTACATCGCAACCGTGGTCCAATCCCCTGCTGAGGGCCGCCCACCACCGCCAGAGAGAACGTGCAACATGGTCAGCATGGAGACGTGAGAGTTCACCAGCAGCTGCGAAGGAGATGACGCCCCCTCCAACCCAACCGGGGTCAGAAAGGAAGGACAGTGCTGGTAAGCTGAAGGGGTGCCGGTCCCAAGTGAGCGCCACAACCGGGCGTCCCGGTTGCTAATTATCAAAATAAAACAGCAAGAGCGTCTTCTAAAACCTTGTAGCTTTGACCTGGAAATGTTCCTTCAAGAGTCTGACATCCATTTTTGAAGAATCCACTACTGAGAGGGGGGGAAGAAGACCACAAGGTTGGGCAGTGGATTGGGTGGAACTGGGCTTGAGTTTGTAGCCAACTACTGGTAGCGCTAGCACCAACACAAAATGTGAAGCTGTATTTTTGTTCCCTGTCGTGGACCGTAGTTTCAAGATGGCGGCGCAACATGGCGATCACCATTGAACATGCCAACGGAATGTAAATATAAATGGCAAATTCAAGACCTACCAGAACTCTGTGATTGGTTGATGGAAGTAATTAATTTATAAATAAGGTTGTACTTTTAAATGAAACAGTCCATTTTTGTTAATAGACAACCTGAAATATTACACAGCGTCACTTTACCTTTGGTAAAATGACAAATTTGGGGTCAAAAAAGTCTTGACTTTTATGATGTTTGAACTCTCTGAAGTCAGTGAGGTCACCTGTGAGTTCAGACGTCAAAGGGGGCGGAGCCTGGGCTCTATCTGGATTCTACCTGTGACAGCTACGGAGGTGACTTATGAGGAAACTTGCTCACAGATTTGTGAACTCCTCCAGGACCTCTCCAGAACTCCTCATGAACCCCTTCAGAACTCTTCCAGAACTCCTTTAGAACTTCTCCAGAGCCCTCCATGACTGTTCCAGAACTCCTCTTGAACTCCTCCAGAACTCCTGTAGAACTCCTAAAAAGCTCCTCTAAAACTCCGTCAACTTTGATAGAACTTACCCTGAACATTTCTTGAACTCCTCTAGAACTCCTCCAGAACGTCTCCAGAACTCCTCTGGAACTTCTCAGGAACTCCTCCAGAACTCTTTCAGAGTTCCTCCAGAAATTCCCCAGAACTCCTTTAGAACTTCTCCTGAACTCCTCCAGAGCTCCTTTAGAACTCCTCCAGAGCGTCTTTAGAACTCATCTAGAACTCCTCCAGAACGTCCCCAGCACTCAGAGGTCCTCCAGAACTTCCCCAGGGCTCCTCTAGAATTCCTCCAGAACTTCTTAGGAACTATTTCAGAATTCCTCTAGAATTTCTCCAGAAGTCCTCTAGAATTTCTCCAGAAGTCCTCTCGAACTACCCCGGAACTCCTTTAGGACTTCTTCAGAACCTCTTCAGAACTCCTCCAGAACCAGTAGAGATGGCTGACTGATGAAGTCGCCCAGGAATCTCCACACAGACGCGTTTCTGTTTTACGTTTAAATAACATTCCTCTGTTGAGCTGTTCTTTTTCACATGGACGGTTCTGTTCAGGTCTTTCTCCTCAGAACCCAGCTGCCTTGCTGCAGGTCTCCACAGCAGTGTGCTGGACCTCTCACCTCTGCGTGGCCTCTCAGCGAGAAGGTCAAACGTTTGCTTTCAGGCGGACAGCTTTGATGAGCGGGGGACGGCGGGTCAGCGGTCACGGCTCGCCGTGGCTCCTCTGATTGGTTGGTTCTGACGGGAAACTGGGTGTGTGCGTTCTTGGCACGACGCTTGCAAACACACAGACACACGGCGGGGAAATTCCAGGACCTGAACACACACACACACACACACACACACACACACACACACACACACACACACACACACACACACACACACACATGCTTACACACAAAATAAATAAATAAATAAATAAAAATAAAAGTCTGAGATCTTGACATATAAAGATCAAGTCTGGTTGAATCTTAAACTCATTAGACCAGATTCTCACTACCTTTCAGATATTCTTTTGTTAGGTGTTAATATGCCTTTCACGGGTCTATCTAACCCTAACCCTTCCCAAATCTGATTTTTAGCATATCCTGATTGTATCCAAATACATTCAAAGCATTTTGTTAGTTCAGCAAGACAGCTTTTACAGACCTGCATTTAGAATAGTGTTTTTTTTTAACACTATTTGTAAATTTCAATTCTTACATAAATCATATTCCCTGTTGCACAGTAACCTTGGAAAACAAACAATCCCATCATAAACAAAGTAAAATAAACAAACAAAACCCCATATTGACATGACCAACTTATCACATACAAAACAAAACAAAATAAATAAATGAATAAATAAGTCGAGTGCACCTAACAAGCCTTATAACAGGACAGTTCAAGGGCAGAGTTCCAGTTCCAGACCAGGTAAATTGTTCACATAAGTTATTAGAGGGTCTCAGGTTTTGTGGAATCTATGGAGGGAACCGTTGAGAGTACATCTGATCTTTTCCAGTTTTACATTTTGCATGACCTCTCTAATCCAGTGATGGTGAGATGGAAGAGTAAGAACCTTCCATTTAAATAAAATCAAGCGTCTAGCTAATAAGAAAGAAAAGGCAACAACCCTCTGTAAATGAGCAGGAGGAATAGATCCCGTTGGATCCGAGAACCAGCCAAAAACAGCAATCAAGGCAGAAGGTGAGACATGACAGGCATTCGAGATGACTTCAAAAAAGGAACAAGACTAGAACATATGATAAGATGTGGCCATGGTCTGTTTACATCTATCACATAATGGATCTACATTCGGAAATATCCTTGCTGGTCTAGCTTTTGAGAAATGCAGTCTATGTAACACTTTAAACTGTATTAAAGCATGTCTGGAACATATGGAAGAAGAGTGAACTAAGAGCCATATCCCACTCTTCATCTGACGTGGGACCCCAAAGTCAGTTTCCTATTGTTCTCGAATATGTGAAATGGAGAGGTAGCAGCTATTCATGATGTTGCAGTAAATAAATGATATTCTACTTTTATTCAATGCTTTGACCCTTAATAGGGAATCGAAACAGGACAGAGAGGGAAGAGTAGGAAAATTAGCTAACCTTTTACGAGTAAAATCTCTTATTTGCAAGTATCGGAAAAAATGATTATTGGTCAGAAGAAATAATGTTTTCTGCGAAAAGGGATTGCAGTGGACTGGGCCCGCTTTAGATATGATCCAAAAACGCAAAAGTGGCGTTTTGTTCTCACGTTCAAAAGAGTGTGAAATTCCCGATTTACCGGTGCAGTATGCACGCCAGGAGGCTAGGTGGCAGCACCACCAAGACCAAGCGCCTGTGTAGAAGCTTTCAACTTCTCTTCTTCCTGTTCACTCTGAGCACAAAATACAATAACGATGAGAAACAAAAAGAGGAAACAACGCGTGAAAATTTACAATTTTGTCTGGACAGATGACGAGGTAGACAGGACTGCCAACTATCACAGAATGAGCGTGAGAAACACGCATTTGACTACGTTCAGGTCTTAAACCCTGTGTGTGTCTCGCGCTCATTGCGTGAGTTGGCAGCTGTTGCTGAACATAACGTTAGATAACATAAGCGCAAGAAAACATGGACTGGGAGTCCAGCCAGTCTAAATATATGGACGTATGGACTAATTTCTCCAGCAGTATCCAGCTGAAACGCAAATTCTGAGAGTGGAGCGTTTTCAAGATTTCCACTCTGGAAGGTGGTTTCACTTTACTGCGTTTTCAACCCCCCAAAACGCTGTTGCCGTCTAAACGATATGGACATCTGATAAAGTAAAGTAAAGTGCGTTTTTAACCCCCAAGCTTTATCGTGTAAACGGCACCTGAATTATTCTGCATAAAACTGGACTATATTGCACATGATTAAAATTGATTGGTTTGACAATTTAAATGTTGCAAAAGGATTCTGCTGGATGGTGTATAAATATTAGACATGAATTAAAATGAACTGAAATGAATAGTGCTTAATGCATCCATACAGATGACAACAAAGATGGACATGACAATGCCTTTGTAATTATGTACTTCCATATGGCACATGAGTCACAACAATTGTGTAGATTAACTAAATTAAACACAAAAAACGAAAGCCTTACTATTTTTCTGGAGAAAAGAAAAAAGTTCATGAGCAGAGGATCATTAATCATCAAAATTAACATTTTACTTAAAGAGGCCGATGAATGGCTTAAGTCCATGTATGAAAAGAAAAAAAAATAGTTGTCCATGGAAACAGTTTAAATAGAGGAAACCTGCTGTTTGGCTATATTAGTTTCATCGCACTAATGAGGCCCCTCGTGAACGAGAATAAATTGGAAAAAAAAAAGAGAGAGAGAAACAATAGCCCTTCTTATTATCACCAGGGCATTTGTGTTTCACTGGCACACAGCACAGACTGAAATTGCTTTGAGAAAATGCAGAGGTATCATTTCAAAAGTAAATGAAATTCATAATTACTCAAACATTTGTCAGATAGATTTCTGTTCTCCCATCCATCTGTATGTTCATATATTTTGGAAAAGGATGGATTCTGTTTTGTCAACACTTTTTCTTTTGCTTCTTTCTTTATTTATTCATTTTTTTGTTTGTTTTTTGGTGTGTGCATGTGTAAACATGAAGTTTTCCTGAAAAGATAAACATATGTCATTGAAATAGAGTAGTTTCCTGAGTGCATCTGAAAAGTATCATGCTGCTCCGAGCACAGGGACTGTCAAACCAGATGCATGATGAAAGTAAAGTCCTCAGTTTCACATTTTTTATTTTTGCTTTATGATCAGTCCCACAATAAATGTACATTTAGCTATCAATGAAATACCTGCTCTGCAGAAGTTTAGAAATAGATACGTAATGAATTGCCTCCTTGTGTGTACTTACAAGGATCCCTTGTGTACACTGAAGATGAGGTTTCAGTCTGAACATCCATAAGAGAGAGCTATGTGTTCATTGCAAGAAATCAATTACTTAAGCTCTGTGTAAAATTTAGCGTACCACTGAGAGGTGTTGTAAGTCTTTAAGCCCATACTCTGCAATGATTAAGCTATGCAGTTCAGCTGCTCGGGGCATACTGGCAAGTAGTACTGTCAACAGATCTATGCATCTCCACGTTTTGATGTATGCAAGAAAGCCAATGTATGTGGTATTGTCTTTACACTATATTCTTATTGAACACCCCCCCCCCAAAAAAAAAAAAAATCACCACATGCATATTTCCAAATAAGAAGCACACAGCAGCAGGAGTAGATGCTGCTAATGAAA
>JBAMYA010044663.1:0-12302 GCA_037176975.1 Arrhamphus sclerolepis
ATATGTGTGTGTGTGTACATGAACACTGTGAACTATAATCACATGAAGCTGAAATTTTGCTTTTCCGTGTTTGCAACAGAGTTTGTTAGATCTGATAATAATGCTGTGAGAAAATAAAATATGCGCATTTATTATACAGTCATAGAATAAAAGGCAAAACAACATTAATGTTTTCCAGAATTTTACAGCCTATTTTCTCTATTTTTATTGTGAATGAGCTCCTTCACCTTCACCCCCCATATTACAGGTCATGTGATGTTGATAAAAATTTTATTTTTTTCTTCTATTTTATATCGAGAATGCACAGTAAAATCTCAATATATGTATATGCAGACAGTTACGGTCTGACAGTTATGCAGACAAATTAAAAGACAAGTTAAATGATATGTTTATGTACATATACATATATACATATACATATATATAAATAAATATATATACACACACATATATATGTACATATACATATATTTGACTTTTTTGATGGGACTCCTGCCTGTTTCGTCAACTCTCTGCCTCTCCGCTGCGTCTCTCTGAGCACAGCGGTACGCATCACAACTCCCACCTACGGTGCTTCTGCCGTCATTGGTGGAAAAAGATTAAAAACGCCACCTTCTGTTTCCAAAATGACAGCTTGCAGTAGACCATAGCTCTTTGTTAGATAAGCATTAACTAAGTGCTCCCTGGTAGGATTTGAGACAAGTTTTCTGGAGACATTTATTTCCCAAAGAGGACACATTTTCACTCCAGCATTCATGTCCAAAAAAAAAAAAAAGGCCGATGGGTCATTAATGAAAGTGGAATAGGCTTAGTGCACTTTGAATAACAACTAGACTTATACCAGAGCCATCACAGAGTTATCTGCAGCATTTACTGAAGATTAACATGTACAGAACAATGCCTGTTTAATCCTAAAAGGCTGACCTGTTGCCCTGACGACTGTAATTATGATTACTAGAGCTTTATCTCAATGACACTTTGCGTTTATGCTCAAATAGTGATTAGAGTAAACATGCAACATTATTTTATTTATTTATTTTGGATTATGAGACTTTTTTTTCCAAACAGTTGAACCTCTGAATGTCCTGTGCTGCTCTTTTTAACAATGTTTTATATCTACCACTTCTCTGTTTAAGCTTCAATTGAAGCACTTAAAGTCATGTCAATGACAACCGTGACGGAGGTTTTTCCATCTTGAACTCTTCAACTACAAGGCTCGTTGTTGTAGAGCCACATTCAAACATGTTGGCCGCCTGATTTGATAGATTTGCCTGAAATGCTGCAGAAGACAATCACACGTCCCGGACTGATGGACGGATGGGACGGAGGAGCCAAATGCAGGACGCAGCCAGGTCAAATCCAGCTGCTCAGGTTTAATAAATGAAGCAGGGATCAAAACTGGGACATCAGAGAGGCCAACGTAGCGCACATGAGAGTGAATGAATGAACAATTTACAAATTGGACTGAAACCACGATGCAGACATTATCGCCCTCAGGATTTTTGGATCTTGACAGTTGGCATTGCTTTGATTCATGCTGAAGTAACTTTGTAGCCTGGAAATCCTGATGTACCACTAGCAAATCTGAATTTTCTCAGCAGGGCCGTCTAGCTGCTCTCTGTTGGTCCCTCCTCCTGGATCAATTGTTGAATTGTTCTAGTTATAATTTTATAACTATAACTTTATAACGCTCTGGCAGGTTTGAGCCTTGAGTTTGACACATGAGATTTAAATAAACAAATCTATTTATTCTATCCTTAATTGAAGCCAGTCAGTTACTTTTTTTTTTACTTTTTATTTTGTAATTAAACTGTACACACAGAAATAACTTGCCTCAAAACTGAAAAAAGGCAAATCTGCTGATCGTTGCATCTTCATTTTCATATCATCATAATGCGTAACAGCACATATCTGTGTTATGGGCCACTTGTCCGGATGTAGACCCTCGCCTTTTTTTTTCTTCTCTCTTTTGCAAAGTATTTCTTCACATCCAGAAGACTAGATGGTGTCAACAAGCCTGAACAGAACTGATTTGAGTTTTATTGCAAATCATAAGTTTAGGCATCATAACAACATGTGACCCTCACTGATGAAACTTCAATGTACATTAAAGGCAAAAAGAAAAAACAACAGAACACAACATAACAACAGACACTAGTAACTTTAATGACTAGAATGGATCATTCGAGACGCATGCATCTGATAATAATGATATAATTCTAAAAGCACACACTGTAAATAATGAAAGACAGTAAAGCAGATGCAAACCGACCCCAGCTGTCACCAGTCTCCCCAGAGCTCCAACACAACCTTCAGCAGCTTCTGGACTAACCTTTGCCTTTAGACCTCCTCCTTCTCTTCCTCTTGGACTTTAACTTCACATCACAGTCTGAGCGGTCCATGTTCCCGCTGCAGGTCCCGTGCACGGGTCTCAGTTTGTCCAGCAGTTTGCCTTGTACCACTTCTTATCTTCAGCGTGCGTGAAGCAAACGCTCAGCTGTGAGCCCAGTCTGGTGACTGACTCCCCCCCCTCCCCTGCTGCTGCTGCCGCTGGCTTTAAAAGGCAGGCGGCTGCTGAGGCTGTGACATCATGAGGAGGGGAAGAGCTTCAGCTGTGTTCAGACTGTAATTCAGTGTCATCTGAAAGGAGGGTGTTCTTTTAATCACACAAACAACAGTTTATGTTTGGATAAAACAGCTCAAGTTCACATGAATACGTCAGGGAGAAAAGGATGATGATTACTAGAAGATGAAGAAAACAGGCCTCTGAGAGGTTGAACAGGATATTGTTGCCTGGTGATCATTTATTTCTGATAGGATGCAATTACAAGAATGAGGTTAATTGGTATGTTAGATAGGATCAGCTAAAGAAGCCAGACAAGTGAAGTCAATGCATTTATTATTCATGGAAATGATCATCCTTCACCCATTCCAAATCATCCAAACCTGCTTGTTTGTGTTGCATACTGGATCAGTCTTTTGGGTGTGGCAAATTAACGTTTGCAACTTTGCAAAAAAACGTTAAACAATTTTAAAAGACTAATGCATGACAGCATCTCACATTTAAACACTATAACATCGGGTTTTGCACAGACTGGGGATCATGGACAACAGACTGGACTGGAGACGCAACACTTGATGCTGTTTATACGAAGGGAAAGAGCAGACTTTACCTCTAAAGGAAGTTGAGGTGCATCAGCGTTTGCAGCCAGATGTTTCAAAACATTTTGGAGGTTTTACAGTCTGGTTTTAAAACTTTTTACAGCACAGAGTCAGCTCTTTTAAAAGTTTTTAACGATATTTTTATGGCAACTGACTGGTGACAGTGTTATCCTTGTGCTGTTGGATTTATCGGCTGCCTTTGATACAGGGGAACCTACAATTTTACTTTCTCGTTTACAACAGTGAGTAGGCATTGGCCATACAGCTCTTGATTGGTTTAAATCTTACTTGGCCAAGTGTACTTTCTGTGTTTGTCTCGATGATCATATGTCCTACTCTGCTTCATTGTCGTGTGGTGTCCCGCAGGGCTCAGTTTTGGGCCCTCTCCTCTTTATGCTGTAACTCCTCCCCCTTGGGTCTGTTTTCAAGAAATATGGGATTTCTTTCATTGTTACACGGACGGCACACAAATTTATGCCCCCCTTAAGAAAATAGACTCCTCCTCTCTTCAGTCTCTGTTTTTATGTTTGGAGGACATGAAAGCCTGGATGGCCCTAAACGTTTTAAAACTAAATGAAGAAAAGACAGCGGTGATGATTTTTGGAAATTCCATGGAGGCTCAGCTGATTGATGTTGGCTCCTTGGGCCAGCAAATCAAGCCTATTATTACAAATTTAGGGGTTAAAATGGATGCTGGACTTAAGTTAGAGACCCACATAAGAACAGTCATGAAATCCAGTTTCTTCCACTTAAGGCAGTTGGTGAAAGTAAAACCCATTCTCTCACGTCAGCATTTTGAAACAGTTTTTCATGCCTTTGTGCCTTTTCATGCCATTACTGTAACGCACTCTATGAAGGAATTAGTGATTCGTGCATCTCCCAACTTCAGAGGGTACAAAATGCTGCTGCACGTCTCCTAATGGGTACACGTAAATTTGACCACATTTCCCCCATTTTAGCCTCTCTTCACTGGCTGCCAGTACATTTTAGGATTCATTTTAACATTCTTTTATTTGCTTTTAAAGCTCTTAATGGCCTGGCCCCGCCTTACCTGTCCAAGCTGCTACATCCCTACACACCCTCCTGTTCCCTCAGGTCAGCTGACTAGTTGCTTCTGAGGGTACCAAAGACGAAGCGCAAGCTAAGAGGGGACCAAGCTTTTTCTGTGGCAGCTCCCAAGCTGTGGAACGACCTTTCTTTAAGCATAAGACTGCCCCCCTCACTTTCTGATTTTAAATCCCTTCGTAAGACCCATCTCTTTTCTTTGGCTCTGACACAATTTGAGATGTTGGCTCTGTTGGATTTTATTTGATTATTTTACTGTTTACTGTCTACTTTTTATCCTCTATTTCGCTTGTTGATTTATGGTTGGTCTTATTTGTTTATGTGATTGTGTACATCACTTTGGTCCTGTGGGTGTATAAAGTGCTCTATAAATAAAACTGGTATGGTATGGTATGGTATGGCTTCTTTTAGTTGCATAACTCAGAGAGAACATACTCAGAGATAATTGAATCGACTCTAAACATCTGTTCTGAAACCAGAAATTTTAGTCTCAGAGTTTGTTGAACTTTATTTGTGAAACTGGCCCCATGCTTATGTCAAGCAGTGACTTAAAAAAACTGAACAAACTGTATAAATCTGGCACTGTTCTGGAGCTGATTGTGCAAAGGACGATGTTCACGATAAGAAAACATCATGGACAAACCTGAACATCCTCTACACAACACAGTGATTCAGCAACAGTGTCTTCATCATAGGCTTCTTCAGATCTGCTGGAACATAGACCACTACTGGAGATCCTTCCTAAAGCCTTCTACAATGAATCTTTGAAGATACTTAAGTTATGAGACTACTGCAATAGTTCAGAGATGAATAAAGTTGAATTGAAGTGAATGGATTGACTTCAGTGAATATATGCACACACAGAAACATATACATGTATATATGTATATGTTCTGCATATTCATTCAAGTCAAAGGAAGAAAGATCAGATAATGAGAGAGAGAGAGATCAGTAGCACTTCATGTGCAAAATTTGTTGTCCCTTCATATTTATGTGTCAGTCTATGTGACTGTCACTCTGTTTTGGCTTCTTAAACAAAGTCTGATAAGCAGTGTAAGTTATTTATATGGTAATATACCGAGAAACACAGAACACACAGCTTGAAGTTGGTAGAATATGAATAAGGTTTGGTGTGTGTGTGTGTATCAACAATACACACCTAAAAATGTGGGTCACAGGCACTGAACATACAGTCATAATTTTGGAATCTATACGTTCTTGCTGACTCAAAAATTTCAGCTGATCAACAACCTGTAATTGAGTTCCTCTTCATGGTATGCTACACAATTTCAATCAGAAACAGATCTGGGACCTGATATACAAAGACTTGTGTGGACCTCATTCTAAATCTTTGCATGGAAATCTGACCACTCAGAAAAACCTTCAGACATACTAAACTGTGTGTACACACTAAACCACCCACGTTCTCTTGATGGATCACAATCAACATGGAATGGACCACACATGCAGAAGCACAACTCCACTCTGTGTGCTCCTTCAAGTCGACCAGTTTAAATATGATAATGATTATACACAGACATGGGAAACCGCTCATCCAAAGAAAGAAAATTACAAAAACAGACATCAGTTCAGATAGCATCTTTATAGCAGTGCATGTGCATTCAATCGGGCAGAAAACCATGTTGTCTAAGAATTCAAGAGGATATCTGTTGGAGATCTAAAACACACATCATAGGCCAAAAAAATAAATTGCGGACCCTAAAAACTCTAAAAAACAAACAAACAAAAAACTAAAAACCTCTGATTCTGCCAAAGCTGTCAACATCATAGGCTGTGGGCTGCATCATTTAGCACATGATTTTATAAGTTCTGATGAATTAATAAATTGAAAATGGTTACCAAATGGCTCATGTACATTAAATACAGTTTTAAATTATTGAAAAATTAGCAAAGTCTTGTATAGTCTGTATCAATTTAGATATATTTGATCTGGATATCTCCTGCATGTAACATAAGGGGTTAAAGTGGGATTTGACAGGTGGGGGTCCCCTAAAATTTGGTATTGCGGCATAGTCAGGAAAATGACATAAATTACTGCAAAAAAAAAAAAAAAAAACTGTATTGGATTTATTCTCAACAGAAAAATACAGCCCAGATTAACAAGCAAAACACAAACTGTTGAAGGACTGGAGTGCCACTATTGGTGCTGCTATGGGCAATGACCTTGGTTTTCCTCACTCCCCTAATCATAGTAAAAATATGGAATTTATCATGTAATCGTGTTGTGAATTTACTAAAGGAACACATTTTAAATTGGCATTGATGAAAAGAAAAAGGTCTGCTTTTGTGAATGCTGTGATGAGGCTCATGAGCAGACATGAAAAATTAAAAGATGAAATAATCTGTCTAAAGTAATTGCTGTCATTTTTAATCAAATAACACAATTTTTCTACTTAAACAATATTTTGACTCCATAGAGTTTTTACTGGCTGATCTCTCTTTTTTTCAAACCGATCCTTACCCTTGAAAAGTGAATTTTTTGATTGTGCCCTCTCTTTTCTTTATCCTCGCCCATCCTCCAATTTGGAACCAATGAATCAAATTTTGTAGCTTAAATGAGAATATAATCATCTTTCTCATTTACACTTTTCAGCTCCAAAACCATCTCCGTTTTGAACTGTCTCCTCAGTTCTCACTTTCAATTCTAAACAAAGTTGGTGATCCTTAAACTCGTGTTTACAGAATTTGATTTCTTGGTTAAAAATTCTGAGTTCTGAATTCTGAGTTTTTTGATTCTCTGATTAAGGGCTTTGTTTCTCAGATTTTAGATTTTGAGTCAGAATATTTCTGGAGCTGAACTGAATTTCACATGTGAAGGATACAAATACTTTGAGAAGTGATATCTAATGTTTGGAACTTCAGTGCATCTCCTCCAAGTGTTGCCAACAAACAAAACCTCAGAGAGGTGTGCACGCCAGCCTTGAAGTGTATGTGGAAGACTGCACATTCCAACATTCTTTTCACTCTTAGTAGATCTGAACATTCGTGGGAAAAATCACGTATGCAACATTTTTTTTGGGTCGCAACTTTATTACATGAGACCTCTGGACTCCAGACCAGTCAAACAGTCTATATTTAAACCCATACTATAACTGTTGCAGAATTAGATCTAGCATTGTCCTGACATCATGATAATGCATCTCCTAAAGAAAGAGGATGTTTAAGTGTAGAGTTCTTATTGCCATTGTACGCCCCTGAATCAACAGAATCTTTAAATCCAAGAGCAAGAAATCAGAGAGTAAAGGCCTCAAAGAGCATGTTAGATGTTAAAGACAGTACAGAGGGATTTAGGGAACACTCAACATGTGCTTTATTTTTCTTTTTTTTCTTTTTGGTCTTAAAATGGAAGAATCACTGAGGTTCATAAAACAGCATCTGAACAAACTACAGACTTTTAGAGAATATCCTTTGGACAGAGGAAACAAAAGTGGAGTGGTTTAGCCTTGATGCCCATGCTTGTCAAAATGTTCAAACATGGTGTTGATAATTTGAGTTGTAGCTGCGTGACCTGCATAAGAATCATGCAGTCGCTGAGTTGACAATGAACTCTGTTTCCCAGAATGCTCTAGGAATGTGAGGTCGTCTGGCCAACAGCTACAGCTTGGCTGAAGTTGGATCAAACGACAGAACAATGATCTGAAGTGCACCTGCAAAGCTACATCAGAAGGACTGACAGTTAAAAGAATCAAGGTTTTCCAGTGGTCTAGTGAGAGTCCAGACCTCAATCCAACTTCAATGATGTGGTGGGACCTGAAGACACCTGGACCAGAGCAAAGCCAAAAAAAAAAAAGAAAAAAAAGAAAAAGAAAAAAAGAAATAAAAGAATCTCTTAAACTGAAGCAATGTTCTAAAGTAGAATGGGACAAAATGACCATGCAATTATGTCTGAGACCAGCTAATTTCATACACAAAGTTATTACCAGTAAAAGTGAACCTAAAAGCTACTGAACCATGAGGCTAATTAGTATCGGCAATGTGTTTTCTATTTGGCTTCATTTCTGTTAAAGTAAAACCTGGACTGATGTGATGATCTCTATGTCTCTATGCATTACTCCAAAAGGGACTAAGACAAAAGTCCAAGCTCAATTTCTTGTGCATCAAGGCCATAACTTAATTTCTTTGACTAATTTAATGCTCCGCAACAATAGTATTGTATCAGATTTTGAGCTTTTTTGTGATTTGCAAGGTAATCTATGTTTTGCCACATTTAGTGTACAAAGAAAGGATAACCCTGATTTTTTTATTTTTGTGTAAAATACATTTATACACTCTTCTTTTTTCTGCAACTCTGAAACAGGTTAAAAAAAGAAAAAAGAGAAAAAGAAAAAAATGCTTCCGTTAACAGATACTTATCATATTTTACCAGTTCTCTTTCACTTCCTCAAGGGAGCTGAATCTATTTTCCTTATCATACAGACAATAAGTCGAGAGATCAAAAAGGAATGAATGAATTGAAAGAGACAACTATAAAATATGAAGGAGTTTTTGCAACAGTTGAGCAAGTGCTTTCATTTAGCTAAAGTTTAGCATCTGAAGGCTAAATTGTCTTCACTCAGAAAAAAGACACTGTGGAATAAGGCTTTGTTTGACCTGATAAAGAGATTATGATTATGGGAGATAAAGTATGGGGGAGATTAGACTAAGAACGATAAGGCTAGATGAAGGATACAAAAATGTAAGACAATTTTTTTTTTTCTTCAGTTTCTAAATTCTACACACATTCTGTACTAGAGACAAGTGAGAACTTCAGGCAGGTCAGTACTTGTACCTTTTTCTTCCTCAGCCATGTCTTTGTAAATGTGTGCAGAATGCAGTTTTACATTGTCTCACTGAAAAAGCCATGAATGTCCCTCCAAAAGATGTGGTCCTGAAGGCAGCATATGTTGCTTTTAAAACTGTTGTTGTTCATTTGGGACACTGACACCACGTCACACCATCAAGGCCTGGCCTTGTTATTCAGCACAGATGTCCATGCATGTAATATTTTGTTTGGCACACATGGTGCTCTTTTCTTCAAAAAAGCTACTGCTTGATGGTCCATCCTATCCAGATTCCTATGAGCAGACGGATGTAGACTTTGCATCTGAAAAAATTAACATAGGGTTGTTTTTTATGCAGTGCAGTGTATTTGCTAGTTGTGATTGTTGCACTGTATCTTCTCACTGTGGCGTCCTGCCTGGTAAAATGTTCTCCTGGAAGAAGCTAAAGTGGATCATGAGAGAATTTCCCACCCCTGGGATGCATTAGTGGCTATAGTTATAAAAACTAGCTTCCAGCAGGACCCGTGGTCTTTCCTTGGGCAGCTTCCTTTCTACAATGTATATATATATATTATTTGGTCCTTTCTCCTCTTTTGTACAACAGCTCCACATATAGTACATTATCAAGTCATTCATGGCACTTGCAACACTGATAATCTACATTTTTACATCCCACTTTGGCTTTGTATATTCCAAATAAACTTTAATTTGGCTTTTGTGTGTGTGTGGACTCCCTTCTTTTTTTTTTTTGCTTACTATAGCCTGAGTTGGCAGTCAGTGCCCGTTGAATTTTTGCCATAATATTCCCTTATCTATGAGGTGATATGAGCCATAGATGAATAAGAGTTCTTGATGCAGTGCTGTCAGAGATCACTGGTGACCCGCTTAGGCCTGCTGTGAATGCTTTAATGAAACAGAAACATACAAATCCCTCGAAACCATTGTTTGATGATTCTAAACATTTCAATGGAATGAAAATCATACAGAATTGCCCATAGACTTTTTTTTTTTGCTTTGTTTTGTTTTTAAATCTGTTGCATCTGTTTCTCATTTTGTGGGCTTTGGTTTCCAGTCACCACAAAGCAAAAAGCAGAAATTACAATTTCTAACAAATCCCCTGATACAACACTGTTCCTCAGTTACTGTCCAAGCTGCAAGGTGATCTTAAAAAAATAAGTACCATATGAAATGAAATTGGACCTCTGATAGAGGTGCATATGTTTTGTTTTGTTTTGTTTTTTTCTTTCTTTTTGACTACAACTTTTTTGTAAGGGCTAGCTGCTTTAAACCACAATTACTGGTGTAAGTTGAAAGCATAGCCTGCTGTTTGAGTTGATTGTTGTGCTTTCCTTTCTTCTGTCAGTCATCAGTCATTTGATGTAAGGATAGAGTTCAGCTGAGTCTGAGGTGGTATTTTTATTTGGTTAATGTGTATCTCCTTACTTAAGTTTAGTGAAGTGAAGAGACACTACTCATAGGAGCAAAGGGAACCTTTTATTCTTTCCCATATTTTTTGAGCTATTAATGTCAACATGTCTGAGCACATATATTTCTCTTATTTACTTGAAGATTGTCTACAAAAACAAGTGCATATTAGAGAACAAAAAATAAATAAATGCAAAATAACAACAAAAAAAGAACAAAAAAACTTCTGTACCTAAATATCTTCTCTCACAAAATGGATATATGTTTTTTTTTTTTGTTTTTTTTTTTTGTAAATTATTATGAGCCATTAAAACATTATCATTCAGAAATTTGAACTAGATAGCCTAACACATTTCTGTAGTTATATGACATGACGATTGTATGACATAACAGATGGGGTGCAGATATTAATTCTTCCACTCAATGTCTGCCCAGGCTGGGGTCCTTTATATAGGTTTTTATCTTTCAACTTCTTTTGTTTGTCTGTTTTACTTAAAGAACTCATCAGTAAAAAGTCACATCCTGCAGCTTTTATTTTATCTAATCTGTCTCCCAGATAACCAACAGCGCATTACGGAAGATGTTTTATAGAGTTAACCTCCAGCCTGTTCTCGGCCTCCCCCTTGACGATGACATGCCCCCCATTTAAAGGGGATTCTGGTGATGTGAGGTTAAACCCAGCCACCAACATCACAAACAGCTTTGAGATGTCATTCTAGTCTGTTAGGAAGTTTAAGTTTTTTAACGGTTTGACCCAGACAGGGCTGCTCCAAGGCAACAATTGAGGTCATAAGTGTAGCTATTTTATTTTATTTTTTTTCCCCCTTAAGGGAACTTACATTGTCAGCATCCTTTTGAGCACCACCTGTCCCAGTTGGTGTGGAGTCAGAAACTATTTTCATGTGATGTTATGGGTGAGAATAACACTATTACAACCCACATTTTCCAAGACATATTGTGACATTTCATTTACCATGCTGTGTGAAGCATGCTGGGAAAATAACAGAGCAAACAGATTTCCGTGCTTGAAATGCTATAATGTGGGTTTACTTACAAAGTGAAAAATCTGTGTGTCCATGTGTAAGTACTCACACGAGCATGACAAAACACAAATATTGCATTTCACGGCATGTTAGGTTCAGGGAATAAGTTGACATTAAATTGAGCCTCCATTGAGTTACTATAACAAATTGCAAATTTGGTGTCCTTGTATATGTAATTTTTTGTGTTTGTATCATTTATGTATGTCACATATGGATCATGTTGAAATGGATTACATTATTGAAATTCTGATCATGAAAATGACAAAGATTTCAACCTGACTTTTATTTGTCATAATTTCTTCAACCGCTCTTGCATGTTATATTCACTGACAAACTATTTTATTTTGTCTAATCATAGTTAGATTTATAGTTTATGAAAATTAATAAGGTGAGTTGTCTACACATTACCAAAGACAGGAATTAAAACAAAAAAATTTACATAATTTAAATTAGTGATGACCCACATATTTAAATTTCTAAATTTCCTCTTGTTTCTATTTTTTATTTTTATTTTTATTCTTTTACCCAAGAGGAGTGGAAGTGGAGTGGAATGAGATTTGTATTAGAATTCAAATGTTCCTATCTGAATTTACAGAGTATTTTTAACTTTTCATGGACAGAGAGATCTCACATGAGACACCAGGACAGGACCAGGACATGAGTCACCAGGAAGATGTCAGGCTAGACAACAGCTGCATCTATGAATTCACATCTCTGATGTCCAGTATTGTGATGATACATATACATACACACACACACACATATATACTAATGTCCCAAAACAACAAAGCTATTACAGGGAAAGCTCCAGGGCAATGTCGCTTCC
>JBAMYA010044664.1:0-12301 GCA_037176975.1 Arrhamphus sclerolepis
TCAACCTTTATTCCCAGCATCTATGCTTACATCCAACTGTTGTTCACTCATTCATACACACACACACACACACACACGGTCAGCTGTAAGTCAGATTGAACTAACCTATGGACAAGAATCTTCCAGGCTTTGGTACATCTTATTGATCATATGTCAAAATAGCCTAGTTAAGCATGTAATCAGGAGACAGGATGGCACCTCCTGGCAGGACCCAAGGTTTTCTGATGCGTCTTGAGACTTAACAAAGACACGTATGCTTTCCACGGATAACAGAGCCGAATGTTTACTATTCATCATCCTGTAAACTGTAAACAATATAAAAGATCCTGTTCTGAGGTATCGCCTCACAGCACTCCCGCTGTTGTCCTGTGTAGCTGTGCTGACTGCTCTCCTTTTTGTGCACAAATTGTTAATTCAACTTTTTCATTTTTCTAGTGCTCATTGGAAATATAAAATTTGCCACGACATAACACCAGGTTGCCATGGCTTGATCACCCACAACTAGGTCTTCTATTCTTTTTTCTTTTCTTTTCTTTTAAATATCATACTCTCCTGTATGTTCCAAATAGTTTTGCATCTTCACTGAATGCTGTCAAGAGTATTGTAAGAATGCAGCTGAAGAAAACATGGTGTCTGTCAAAAAACAAAACATTTGAATCTTTTTTTATATGTACAATGGATCTGTAGATTGTAAATCTTCAGTAAACAAAAGACATATTTCAAATTTTGGAAAGTGACATACCTTGAGATTATTAGCGTCCTCCATCATTGTATTATACACAGCGTTGTCCAAAAGTGGCAGGAATTTTAAACAGGTAAGATTCATATCCATCACACATCATCAGTCTCATGCTTGAATCCACAGAATAATAAATAAAAACTCTCCAGAAAAATCAACCTGCCAAGCACTGTAGCTAAATTGGTGGACATGCTAATTTGATCTAGGTCTTATCTATTTACAGATTGAACATAATTTACTTGACATCATTTCTGAAAGTTTCTTATAATCGCCTTAATTTTTGACAGAAAAAAAAAGAATAATCTGGTAACATCTGCTAGGATGCAGAAACAGTGGTGCTGAGTGGAGGATTTTAAAACTAAGCCCAAATCATGCTCCTGTTTGTGTAAAGATTCACTGGGACCTGTGCTTAATTAACACATGCCTGAAAAGGGAAGAGACAGGAATTGAGATCATGTAAAGGCCAACTGTTTCAGTAAATTACACTAGCTGCTGCCTCTCACTGACAGGTTAAAGTTACTGCAATGGTGCAGAGGAGCAGCGCAATTATAAGCAGTTTAGAGCAAAGGGTTTAAACAACCATGAGAACCTTCTAATGTAATCGGTTAAAGTTTTAAAAAGGATAACCTTTTGTTTTTCAAATTCCAAAATTAAAGACGGGCACAGAATATCAGATCACACATGTATCAGTGCTAAATCTTATTTGTCTTATCTTCATTTATTTATTTATTTGTTTATTTATTTATCTTGTGTTCAGAGCCCTCTGAATCAGCAGAGCTCAGGAGTAAATCAAGATGTGGAAGAAGACAAAGGTGGCTGATCAGACTGCCACTGGGCAGACGGGTAAGTGTAGAAGTCACTCAAAGGTCGGTATTCTTTTATCACATCAATGAAAAGGGTCCACTTGAGCTACAGACAGAAGTCAATACAAAATCAAGCCTAGTGACACTGCATCCAAGAATCCCAAACCTGCAAGATGTGGGAATCAGACATGGTAAAACCACCATGACAAGGATGACATAAAGTTAGTGCTGTCAAGAAAACAACATTGTTGAAGATATGGGACCCAAGACATCTGAATAACCCTTGATCAAGATGAGAGATGGCCATTTCTGATGAGATAAAATGACAAACGACTCATGACAAGTGGAGGCAACAAACAAGATGATGTTTCAAATCACAGCACTCTCGTTGATGTCAAGAAACCTCTGCAGCAAAAGATCTGGACAGAGCAACAGATTTTAACGAGGAAAAGAAGCATCAGCAAGTTCACTTGTGACTCTTCCTCTCACAAACAGAATGATGAGGATGTCAGTTCAAGAAGGAAATGCCAGAAAAAGGAATCTACATAAGTTGCAATCACCAATAAAACCATATGGAGGAAAACAACAACAACAACAAAAACCAGTAAATGCAGTAATGAATGTAACTGAAATCATTACTGACATGCAACTGATGCTGAAACGAAGGTCAATCCAACACACAAGTCACAAGTGAGCACACAATATTCTTGTTTGATAGAGGATGAAAATGAAGGCTTCTTTTTGATTAATGTCCTGCGAATTGCTTTTTCTTCAAATATTTCCTCAATTTCTCTCAAGCACCACACAGGAATCATCCTGAGATGTCTGCCGTGAGAAAATGCGTAAGCAAGCTTCGTGTTGAGTCTAATTAGCAATTGCACAGCACAACCATCTTCATGCTGCTGCAACACCATATTGCTAATGTGCTGTATTGTAGCTTGTCTTTCACTAACAGTTTTTGTTGTGTGATGTGTCTGAATTCTTCCGTCCGGAGAAGTCCTGTCCATGTTTGTGCTTCCTGGTCCTGGGACATGTTCTGTATTTTGTGGTGTTCTGTGTTTACTTCGTGTCCATAATCCTGTCGAAGTTCCAACCTGCCATGGTGCTTTTGTCAGGATTAATATTCACCTGTCCTTTGCCCTCTCCCGCTGTCACGTTGCGTGTTAAGTCGACGATTCTGAGGAAGCTCACCCCGACGACAAAGGTATGCGAACAAAAAAAAAAAAAGAAATCGAATCACACAAACGATTCACCTTCTGTGTATGCATGACTCCATGTTGGGTGAGTTGCATGTATGATGTGGTCCTCATCACTCCTTGAAAGGCGTCATCCGAAAAAACGGATGACATGACTTTCATTGTCACAAAGGATGCATTTCATTGTGACATTTTCATCAACTTTCCATACTGGATAAAGACTAGCTACATGGTGTTGCTAGAGGGTACTGTGGTTGACTGTCATTTTTCTTTTTTTTTTTTCAACTTGTAATTTAAAGGGAAAATGCCACATTTTACACACAAGTCTAAATGCGGGTTAACCCTGTACAAATTGCTGTCAGACCTCCTAACATCTATCCAATGCAGACGACTTCCAAGAAAGAAAAAACTGAAAAGAAGTATTGCATAACTCTGACTCTGAGTTCTGAGACAGAAAGTATTCTGGCTTCAAGAAAAGCTGCTCAGTTCAACTATGAGTATTAAGAGTTGGATCTAAATGTGAGAATACTGAAAGAAAGAGCAAAATCAATCACCAATAGAGTCAAAGTACTACAATTCTAAGGAATCACTTCACCTTATACTTTTTTATTGATTTGCAGTTACCTCAGTATGTAGAAATTCCTGATACATTTATGTTGCTATGTCATGGGAATAATGTTCTTTTTTTTCCTGAGATAATGATTTTTTTTTAAAAATTTATTTAATTAAAAGATAACAATAGGGTTTCTTGCCCTTATGATTATATCAGACATTGAGGTATTTAAGTGTCCTTCAAGTCTGAAAAGATGGGACTGAAGCAGCTGAATGAAGATGAAAAGGTCAGATGGCAAACAGGACTGACATGGTGTCTTCAGAAGTTACCTCTGCTTAATCTAAGCAGCTCTTGACTGCTCATTCTCTCATATCTCTCTATCTCATCTTCTTCAAGAAGTAGATATTGTCACATTTAATAATTTAAGCAACAGGACCAAACATTTATGCCTTGACTTAGTGTATAGTTATGAAACGGCATTATATTGTTTCACCCCACTCAATGTCCCACAGATTTATTGTTATGATTTACTTACTATGATGAGAGAATTCAACAAAAAGATATTAGTTTCTTAAAATAACACATTACACAGTGATTACAAGGTACAATAAATAATTGTAAGGGGACTTACTGACAGTTGTCTTGACCTCCAGCGAAAAAGGTGTGCAGTGTATGTACTCAGGACATCAGTCATCCATGATATATATTATTTTTTTTAATGAGGAAAAAGGGAAAGAATTCTATGAATCAAAAAAAAAAAGGAAAAAAAAAAAAAAAAAAAAAAAACAGATTTGGATCTTATTGCATTCCTATGAGACCAAGATAAGAAAATTCAGTTTTGGTAAAGCTGCCTTCTGTAATACACCCAAATAACAGACTCAAAATATGGGGGGCATCAGCATTAATCATGTGTTTCTTACCCTCATGGATCAAACCCACATCTACATAGATGTAAGGTCTGAAATCAAGCCATAGTTCCTCCTCATCCAGGAGGCAGGACCAGCTGTTGTTTCTCAAGCTGCTTCTGCACGCTGCAACTGGTCAAAGCAATGGACAAGTCATTCACCAGAATCCCTAAGAGATTGTCACAGAAGTCCAAGTCTTTGATTAACTGTCCCAGATTTAAACGGCCGCTGTTTTATCATCCAGACTACAACGTTGCAGCTCTGTCGTTATTGTGTTATAAGCCAACTCAGAGACGCTTTACTAGGATAGACTGATCTGATTGGCTCCCCAAGACTTTTTTGGGCATTTTAATGAGCTCCAACAAAGGGTAGCTAGATTAAAAATATTAATATTAAATATTGACTGTTTGGTGTCCTAGTAATTCCTATCAGCTAGGACTGGAAATGAGGTTAAAGCTGCACTTAAAGGAATAAAAGTAGGATTTAAAAAAATAATAATATTGGGAACATGCTGGGTTTTGAGATGCTCTAATGATCCACTAATGTTGGATCTTTATTGTCAGCCAAGTACAGAGTACTTATAAAACATAATTAGTACACAAAGGCTATAGTGCAGTCAATTAGGGAAAAACAAAATAGTAAAATATCCTCTAAACATTATGTGACAACATACAAAATACATTCATGGACACATTTGTTGGTACCATTCAACAACAAAAGAGAATATCCAAACAAAAACAATAAAAAGCAAATATCTACAACGGTGTCGAGAATAACTCCATCATTATATTTTCAGTGTTTAGCAGATGAGTTTTTTTTTGTTTTTTTTTATACAATTAAAAAAATAAAACGGGTTGGACAAATGATGGCATTCTTAATGAATTTTGAATGACTTGAAGGGTTTCTTCTACACACTCCATGTTTTGATGGTCAGATCTTTTCATAGATGTTGTCAAGGATTAAAAGAGAGAGAGAATCAGTCATTTGGTGCTGCTGTGATTGGGTTTAGACACATGCAGAGGGAAGACAGTTGTATTAGGGCAGTGGAGATGAAGCTGCAAGGCAGGAGACAACAGGGAATACTAATGAGGAGACTTTTGGATTTTATGAGAGGATGTGCAGTTGGTTGGAGTGACAGACATCACAGACGACAAGCTGAGATGGCGAGCCCTCAAGGGCGAAACCCCAAAACGAATAAATAAATTAATTAATTAAAAAAAAAGATTCCTACATGCTTCTATTTGTCTTTTGGGTCATTAACATGTTGGAGGAATCGTGAACGCCAACTGAGACCAAGCGTCGTCACACTGGCCAGTGTGTTTTGCTCCAGGACGCCTCAACAGGCTTCAGAATTATTTGTTGCCTGTGAAGATGCAAAACCCCTTGCACCAGATGCAGAAAAGCAGATATTTTCTTTCTTTTCCTTGAAAATGTAATTGTTCCATTGATATGTATAGAACCTCTGTGGTGCTTGACCTAAATATAAAGCCGACAGTAAACTACACATTAGTTCCTTTTTGCTGTTAAAAGGAGGATAACATGCCAAAGACCTCAACGGTGAGGAAACACTTTAAATTAAGTCATTAGAAGACACATGCAGATGCAGCTGCTGGCTCACCAGATGTTTTTTTCTTTTTCTTTTTTTTGGAGGGGGGTAAATATTCAGCTTGCAGGTAGCGTTCAATGTTACTTCGCCTTCCCGTTTTCTGTTTAATGGCAGTGCTTGTCGTTTATGAGATGGGCCTGCCTGCTGTCAATCCTCCTCTTAGTCCTTGCTACCCTCTGGGTTGGACCTGTCCCCCCCCACTGCCATCTCCAGCTCACATACACCCCCCCAGAGGGCTAAAGCTCAATCCTTTTTTCAGGAACATCAACCTCAGCATGTTCCCAAGCAGTTCCGGAGGGAAGAGAGTTGTTCAGAAAAGTGACAGATGATGCAATCAGACAGTGACATACCATGACATACCTTGACCATGGCATTCAGGTTTAACATACTTGGATTTTGGATATTTATCTTGGTTCTTTGTCTCCCACCCACACTATCCTTCGGAAGAACTGGGTGTTGTAGATCCTGGACTTCTCAAGAAGATTTCCCACTGTAGTCAAAGAAATATTAAGTTGCTTGGAGTAAGATATACCTTTAACATATTTATCTTTAATTTTCTTTCATAGACCCTCTTACAAGTCTATCCTTTCCTCACTCTGGTCCATGTTTGCTGAGGTGCATGCAGGAACATCAATATACACAATGACAAGTGCTAACTTAAATGTGATAAATGGCTGGTAAAATATTTAAGACACCTTTAATACTTCTTAAGATGAAACAGTGTGAAACATGACTGAACTGCAATTATTTACCTTTAGCCTATTTTAGAATTAAATAAGTTTAAAAAGTAATTTATTTTCACACTTTTATTGGTTTACTTTATCATAAGCAGGCTGGTATACATGAGACAACTGTCATAATGAGCTGTGAGGGTACAAACAAATGTGTCCATGTCTATAAGTATGGCTTTTTCAAGTGGCAGCTGGTGATGCATTTCAATATCTATATCCACTGTGGAGTAAATCATACAGAAGAGAGGCAATTATTATTTCTAATGAAATACACATTTTTAAATTGTGTCCATTGAAGCAATGTCTACTCTGGCCATTTCTCTCTGGAGTTCAGGCAATAATGAAGGACTCAATGTAAAGCATGAGAAAAAATAACAATAAGAAAAACATATATTCTAGAAGGTGGCACATTTATTCTACAAAGCAACAACATGAGCAGCCTCCAACAGCAGTTTTGTTTTGAAGAGCGAAAACAGAAAAGAGAGTCCTCCAGTGAAACTGCATTAAAAACACAGTGATAGGAGGAGTTAAATTATTTGCAGCTAAAAGCATTTTGCCTGAGGACTGAATGAAAAACCTTCTGCTCTTTAGTGATAGCAAGCTAACTACTTCATCTTCCAGCTACAGCCTGGAATCATCCACTTGGAACTGCTGCTTTAAATAACCCTTACGGATACAATATAATACATAACATGTGCATATTGTACACACACATATAATTCATGATGAATCAGCAGCACAATGAGGAGCCTTTTTTTTAATATTTCTGCATAGAATGACGGCTATTGCATTTGGTTGACCCAGGGAATCAATGCCTGGATTCAATATCCATGTTTGTTTGTTTTTTCACATTTAAAGACTAATCAATATTTTAACACAAACCTGGTGTCAACAGCATCATGCTTGCCTTTCCACACTGTGAAAGCTTGTCTTATTTATGGCAAAAAACATCAACTGGTCTCATTGCTCTGCAGTGATGTTCAACAGCTCCTGCTGCAATTTACTTCCAACATGCTTTAGATTGGAAAAAAAAATCCCCCTCTGGGGCATTCTGGTTACAAAGCATTGTTGTGCATCGTGCATCGAACATTTCTAATCTCACAGATTCTAAATAAATCAATATGAGAGCTAGATGTGAGCTGGGCATTAGGGGGCTGGACTATGTCACAGAATCATTCCATATTAATGTTTTTTCTGACCATGAAACATTGTTTTGACCAGTTTCCTAAAAGTTATTTTTTAATTAAAGGTGCTGTTTCATAAACATGTAATTAAAAACAACTACTTTGACTATCCGTGAGTCAGTTAAAAGGAGGAAATAAACTCATCTCTGAAATCTAAAATAAGAAAATAAATACATGGATAAACTCAGTAAGTCCATGAGGTGAAGTGATTGAAAGAAAATAAAAATATTTAGCTGTATCCAGCTGGGAACAATAATTATTTTCTTGAGTACAGCAAAGTACAGCAAATGCACAAGAGAAACAGTACGTGGGGAATGTAAATGAACCATCTTCCACTTTTTTTTCATGGAAAAATGGCAATAGTTTTTTGTTTTTATTTTACAAGCAATAAGAACAAGTTCAGCAAACCAACAGGGTCAAACAACCCCAAGTAACCAAATGTGACTTCTCTGTAGAGCTCGCTGTGAGAACAGTAATAATTTGGTTTAAAAACTTTGCATTTGCAGTTAGATATGGTATTGTGGCATTTTCACATTTAAAAAAAAAAAAAAAAAAGCTCTTTCATCAAATAAACATACAGGCATGTGAAGAAAAAAAAACACACCTTCTTTCCACAATTCTGAGGTTTTAACTATCAGATCATTAAAAATCATTCATTCCTTACGAGGTCTTTAAGTTTGAATGATGCAGCCTCAGATAAACTACAGATTACATAATACTTTGTCATTAAACAAAAACTAAGACAAAGTGAATAAACTATTTGAAGAACTAAGTACACCCCTATTCAACAACTTGTAGAACCACCTTCTGTTTTTCTTCTTTCTTCTGTATGATGTCATCGGTTTCTCATTTGTTATGGAGGAATGTTGAACCGTTCTTCTTTAAAAGATTATTTGAATTCATTGAGGTTTGTGGTTTTTCTCAAGGGCCCACCACAACAGTCCAATCAGCTTCAGGCCTAGACTTTGAAAGGCTATTGCAACACCTTTTCACACAGATACTGTGGTGGTATAAAGATGCAGTAGAGATCTCCTCTTTATTCCTTCACTCTCTAACTGTAAAGTTCACACTGATACTACAAAGGCCTATGGTTTTCTTTCCCCAGTGTGTACTTTCACAAAGCATTCTGTTATTTCACAACAATTATCTGACAGCCCTTTTTTCTCATCTTTGTGATCAATGGTCGGCAAGGATCCTTTAATGTCTCTGGTTGCTGAATGTGCTTTATTCAGTCTACGCTGAATACTTCCAACATAGTTTAGAAACTTAAAGTTTGTTTCAGTGGGGCATACACAACACTGCCGTTGTTTACTGCCCTTCTGCTGCAGTAGGAGGGTGACGCCAAGTCAGCATCAGTTGTAGATCCTCATTTTTGCCACTGCAGTGACCCTGTTCTGTCTATCTGTAGTGCCCATCCATATAGATCTCGTTTTTGCATTCCATTATGTCATGATGCTGTCCAGATGTCACGCCACTCTGTGTGTTTCAACTGGCCTGGTCAATAGGGCTCTTTATTCTTTTCTTTCTCAGCCACTGTGTTCGAGGTTTGTCACTGAGCTTGAGATCACTGTATGTATGTATATATTATCACCCCTGCAGGAACAAATGACCAGAAAAAGTCACAACTGATCCTTTAATCCAATGCATTTGCATTTACCCTCTTAATTACTATAGAAGGGTGTACTTAGTTTTCCATATGGTGGCTTAGTTTTTGTTTTTTTCTTTCCAGTACAGAGTTGTTCAAGACAACTTTAAACTAGACAGGGACCTAATACTCATTGTTATTATCACTACATGTGTATATACATATATATATGTACATATATATATGTATATCCCCTGATACATTAAAATCTTGCAATTGAAAGGTGTTCTTTCTTTTTCACATCACTGTATGTCTGAAGTTCACTGATGTAAGTGCTCCCTGCATAACAGAGTTTTATTCTTTCTTATATTTTGATGTCAGTGTGAATTTCTTTAATTTAAACCTGTTATAAATTGTTCTTTTTTTAAAATGATTTACTGGCTTATTAGATTTGGAACATTATCATTTTTATTTTAAAAGCAATCATACTTTTTGAATGAATGTCTGCACATTTTGAAAATGTGCCCATTACATTTGCTCACTCTGCATTATGTGCATTAGCATTTAGTTTCCCTAGAAAGATCTAGCTTATCTAATTATCAATCTGATTTGATTTAATTAGGCATCAGGAAGAAGTCCAAGGTGCCTGGTGTCATGATAACGCAGTTTATGGAGGAACTTCCAGAAGGAAAGACAACTCCAGATTTTACCCGAAAACCCATTGGTCTTACAATTCAAGAGGGTAAGTTTTAATCCCTGACAAAGAAACAGCTGAAGCAGTACATAAATGGACATGAACCCAAATCTCATACTGATCTCATATACGTACACTTAGAAGAAAAAGGGCATATGGAAATAATTTAAACTGTATATCTTGACAAAAAAAATGTTGTAGTGAATATAACTGGTAAAATGCAGTTAGTACAAACACACACACACACACACACAGTTCTGGTATGTGGGTCTGCTCTTTACTTTAAACATCTGCCTATTAAATGTTCAGATAAATTATCTTCTTGATTTGGAATCTTATGTGAACATAATTTGAACAAGCAAATTGATTGAGAGGGGCTCTGGAGTACAGGGAACCATTACAAAAAGATTTCAGAAACTTGGACAACTCTTACCTCAGGTTTGATCACACTGGATGAGCTAGTCCTTGTACACCCATTTTCGAAAAATATGTTGTTTTGTTTTGTTTTATTTTTTTGCCAACAGTGTAGTAACTTTATAGTCATTTACCTAAACTACAGCATTTCCACTAGACAGATAAAGGACAAAATGGAAAAAGCAGGAAAGTACAATGAGCATCCAAATAAAAAAAATCTGCTTGGTCTGCTCACATTGAATAAAAGTTTTATTTTTGTTTGTTTGTTCTTCTGTAGACAGTATTCAAATGTGGTGATATATGACTATTTGAAATGAACTAGCAGGCGCAAAGATGTAATACATTTTTTGTTAAGGTTTCACAGTGTTGCATTCTCAAGAACAAATAAAAAAGTCACACCTCAGCAACCCTGAGGGAGGACGTCACTGTGTTGATTTGTGTCCAAGGAAATTGACTTTTTAAATACGGCTTGTTTACTTTGACAATAATGAAGTGATTTACTATTCGAGCTTATTTGCATGACTGAAATAATCCACAATAAGTGACACTCTTTCAAGTTCAAATATGCAATCTTAGCTCACTGTTTTCAATGTCTCAGGTGGCAAATGTTATTGGAAGACAATCTCACAACAAATTTGTTGCTTTTCTGTCTCCAAATAACACCAATATGCTTGGTTAAAAAGATTCCCACAAAGAGAGGTTTTTGGCCTTAAGCATTTGTGTTTGTGTGTTGTTGAGTTTCTGCTCTTGTGCAACACCCACTGGTTTTTCTAGTGGTTTGCAGTGCACCTTTTAAAAAGGGGGCAGGGGCATGCCTGTTAGAATCTAAGCCCTGACACAAGGTGAATTAAATATTTTCAAATTCAAGAGTTCCTCAGGCCATTCTGTAAATATATGGAAGCACTTACAGTATAAAAAGGCTTGGTGTATATGAAACCATCATCTTTAATAATGGTATGGAGATTGAAGAATTTGTCACTAATAGGGTATTTATATGTTACAGGTAAATTTGCATTCCTCAAAGCCATTGTGGTGGGTGATCCAAAACCTACTGTAACCTGGAGCAGAGCAAATGGAGAAATACTTTTTCACCCTAACGTGTGCATCCAAAGGTATGATGAGCCATCTCGTGAACATACCCTGGAGGTAGGCTTTACAAAATCACACACAATTAAGCCAAATAATGCTAATATGCAATAACAATATTGGGACAATAAGATACAAACAACTTTGTCGGCATTACAGTTCCCCAAGGTGTCTCCAGAGGACGCCGACACCTACAAGTGCTTTGCTACAAATGAATATGGGAGAGCTGTTTGCACTGTTGTCTTGAATGTTATTGAGGGTAGGATGGTATTTTCTCTCATCATCTGTTTTTCAAATATGTATAATACTTACATTAGATATAAATATGAAAAAGTGGCATTTGTTTTGCTGAGTTGATACAAAGATGAAACAAATGTGCCATGTTTTTGCCTTTTTTACAGTTGGATTCTCTAAGGCCAAGGAATTTCAAAAGACTGCTGTGGAAGGTGAGTTTAACAAAAAAAAAAGAAACAAACACTTTAGTCCATAATTTATTGGAAACATTTGACTTGTAAACGCTAACAGCAAAAGGCTGGGCAATATAGATTTAAAAATGAATGAAAAAGACATTGGATTTGCATTTAGACAGGTGACAACTGACTTCCAAAATTGTGTAAAAGTGAAGTGAGGTTTACAGTTTACAGTCTTTACAGGAAAGAGAAAGATAGAAAATAATTTGATGCACCTCAGTAATACATATATATATATATATGTATATATATATATATATATATATATATATATATATATACACACATATACATATATGCTTATCTGCTCTACATTGAAAAACCATAATAGAATA
>JBAMYA010044665.1:0-12300 GCA_037176975.1 Arrhamphus sclerolepis
AGTTACAGTCATTTTAATTTGGGTATGTCATTTTAGGCGCTTTTGCTACAAAATAGTGGTGGGCCCCAAGAGGTTAAGCATCTTCATCCTGTCCCTCTTGTCTCAGTTTCAGAATGTCCTGAACATTTTAATAGTATTAACATAGTATCTCTTCTGTAGTCTCTCTCCTGTCTCCTTCTGCTGGTCCTACCATGGTGATATTTGGCCCCACCGCGGTGATGTTGGATCCTACCATGATGATATTTGGTCCTATCATGGTGATGTTGGGTCTTACATTGGTACACTGGGTTCTACCATGGTATAGTGGGTCTTACCATGGTGATGTTGGGTCCTACCATGGTATATTGGGATCTACCATGGTGATGTTGGGTCCTACCATGATGATATTTGGTCCTATCATGGTGATGTTGGGTCTTAAATTGGTACATTGGGTTCTACCATGGTATATTGGGTTCTACCATGGTATAGTGGGTCCTACCATGGTGATGTTGGGTCCTACCATGGTATAGTGGGTCCTATCATGGTGACGTTGGGTCTTAAACTGGTACATTGGGTTCTACCATGGTATATTGGGATCTACCATGGTGATGTTGGGTCCTACCATGATGATATTTTGTCCTATCATGGTGATGTTGGGTCTTACCATGGTGATGTGTCTGTGTGGGCTTACTCCAGGTTCTCTAGTTTCCTCCAACCCCAAAAATATGTTGTTTGGACTAATTGGTAGTGCTAAATCCTACCTGGACATAAATTTACATTAATGTGATGTAATTTGACTCATAGGAGTAATTATAGGAATAACTCAGTCATAAATAAATCAGTCTAGTTAATGTGTGCCAGTGAGAGAAAGCTGCTTGCGTTGTGTATAGTTGTGTTTTTTTGTGAGCCATGATCTGACTGTTACTGACTTTTAATGGTTATTTCAGCTGCTTTTTTTTTCTTTTTTTGTTAAAAGTCATCTTTGTCACCCAAAGGTTACACTCGTGTGTGTGTGTGTGTGTGTGTGTTCTCCAGTTGAACATTAACTGGTATTTAAGTGCCTCTCATTATCTTTGAACACAGTATAAGACATAGAAAAAGACTAAAGAATGGCCAAGTGAGCTGCATAAGGATAGGGAAAGTTAGTTAAAAGGTGGAGAAGGCAGGACTGCAGATGATGAGAAACAGTGTGAAGAGAACAGCCAGAGCTCGACAACAAACTGCAGACAGGCTTATAGCCGATAAACAGCAAAACTGCAGAGAGATGCTTCATGGAGCTCTAACATGAAGCCGTAGAAGTTTTTAATGAGGTTTCGGTGAAGGAATGTGCAGAACATGCCCTGATTAGTGTGAAAACAAGCAGAAACAACAAATAATAACGATGTGCAGTCTGGTGAGAGAAGACCGGGCAAACTAAGAAATCTTGTTCACATTAAAATTCTATTTTATCTTTCCATGCATCATAAAATGTCATGCAAAATGATGTGCACCTCTGGTCAATCCCTTTAATATTGCTCAAAAGGGCAAGCTGATTCCTAAAACTTCGTAGCAGAACATTTCTTGTGCTAGAAAGCTGAAAACATTTTGTCCGTCTTTTTGGTTATGAGAGTGGTGCTGATTGTTGTAAGCTTGAGGGATCAGAGGTTTGATGCTGAAAAAAATAATAAAAAAATATCTGCATGGATTAATAGAGGCCTTGTATGGGTTAATACCAACTTATTAGTTATTAGACTTGGCTTTTAGTCCATCTTAGAGTGCTTTTAGTGGCAAAATCAGAAAGAAAACAGAAAAATACTAAAGAGATTTGACTGAGATTATAAAGAATTCTGAAAGCTTTCCAACAGATATCTTGTTTGTTGAATATGTACTTCAAAATGTAAACATTAACAGATACCTTAAAGTCTCTGCAGCCTGACAACAGAGCTCTCATGTGCTGACTGACTGCATTGTCACTAGTTATGCTGATGTTTAGTTTGACCCAGTTTGACCCAGTTAAACCCCTGCATGACCTCTGAAGCCTTTCCTTTGAACCTGTGGTTTAACGCAGCTGAAGGTTGATCCCAAATGCTCTGTCCTAAAAAAAAATAAAAAAAAATCTTAACCACAACCACTAGAGGTCTCTTTTCTGCTTTTTTGATTAAAACCTGCTACGGATGAGTTTTAACACGATCTTTTCTTTTACCTCACCTTACACACTAATCTTGTTAATATTTACCCTTATTTAGACTCATTCGGGGTGCTGCCTCTAAAATGCATACTTATAGTGAATTATTTACTCACAGGATCATTACATTCGGTCTTAAACGAAGGATTGTGGTAAAAATGTTCCATTGTAGCTCCGTCTGACAATGAGACAGGAACAAAGATGAACGACAGAACCGTCTGGAGACCAATGACGGGCTGCGACAGATTTCAGCAGTAGCAGAAATCTGGAGGAATCGTCTCAGACTGTGACGGCCTGTCGCTGCTTCTACCATCACTGTCAGCTAACTGACCAATAGGAACGCACCATGAAATAACGTAAACATCAGTGCATGTACACAGCACAGTAGCCTAGCAACAACAGCACCAGAAACAGGAAGAAAAATGTGCAACTAAAATAAAGAAGAAAGACACTTCTTTTCCTTGATTTTATTCATTTTCTTTTCAAGTGTGAAGTTTTACACATCCAGAAGATCTGCTGATAAACAGTTGCTATTAAGTGATTTATTTATGATTTCCTTAAAAGAAGCACATACATAGTTTGGCATCTTCATGAACAACCACGCAGTTTAGTTCAGTGAGTTCAGTAAATAATGTTCACCTACATACATACAGTATGTTTAATTGCATACTTGCATTAAAAGTTTCTTAATGTCTTTTCAGTGAACTTTGTCATCAACACGTGAAAGCATAAATTATGTTCCCAACAAACATGCAGTCAGCTAATTCTAACTCTTGTTAGGTACCTGGCAACACGTGCCTCTCAGAGCTCATTACAGAAAAGCTGGGAGAAGCTGTCATGCTGCAGAGTGTACGCCGTGTTCTTTCACACATAATCACAAGTCATTACATAAAGAGTGATAGGAACTTTTAAAGAGTAAAACAAAGCTGGGTAACAGCAAGAAGAAAAGAAGAAGCAAAACTGAACTGAAGTGAAACATGAAACATCTGTGGTGAACATACCTGGCTACATGGTTGATGACAGGAGAGAAGTTGGTGGGTCCGTAGAGTTGAACCGACTTCAGACTCTGGTAATAGGCCTCCATGACGCCGTCAATACCTGCGCAGTAGGGGTTCTGAGGGTTCCCATTCTGAAGAGGACAGAACAGGTGGGGGGACGGTTACCTAGGAGGATTAACCTCAGACGCTTTCAGGGTGGAGAACAAGGCCTCAGCTTAAACTGCAGGTTGTTATGGGAGGTTGATGGGCCTCATGGACCCTCTGCTGGTAATTCTAGCACTTTTTAACCTTTCTGGTAACACTTGTGTTATCGCGGTAGCAGAAAAGTTGTTTACACTTTGGAGCAGCTGATTGAGCTTTTCAAAGCTTAAATAATGAAATAAGAACCAAGATCTAGAAAGGTTCAAAAGGAGACACCAGACACAGAGCAAAGGGGAGGAAGTTTACACAGCTTCTTCACTTGATCATTATCTTGGAGGGTTGTAACCCTGAACCACTGGTTGGGGATTTTCATACTTGTCTTTCAGGAGACCTGCTGAAGCTGAATGAAATGTCAACAGCTCCCTTGTTGCCAGGCTACAAGCATTCATGGTGACCTGAGTGTGATTTCAACCACACTTTCAACTAATCACATATCAGTTACAATATGAGTACATATGAACTCTTAGTTCTCCAGCTAGTGGATTACTGCTACTTACATATTTTTTCCATTTAAAGTATACAGTTGAAACCAGAAGTTTACATACACTATAAAAACACAAATAACCTGATTTTCCCTCACAGTCTACAACAGAGAGGGAAAATCAACTCTGTAATTTCTCCCTCATCTTCACTGAATTATGGTATCAGAGCTCCACTGACAACATACTCAGAGTTGACTGAAGCAACTCAGAACAGCTGCTCTGAAACCAGAAACTCAGAGTTTCTGATCTCAGAGTTTGTTGACTCAGAGTAAGTTTTTTGACTTTGTTAAACCTCCTATGTGAAACGGACCCCTGGTGTTCAGAGTCGGTTCAGTTAACGCTGAGTATACTGACTCTGAGTTACCACAACTTTATAAAGCCATCATCAGTGGAGCTCTGATACCGTGATTGGGTGGCACTTCTGAGTTGTAACACTTATCCACTAATACTGCTTCATTTACTTTCTTAAATAGTATAATATGTATGTTAAATCTGTGGAGCACTTTCATAGATGAGGTTCCCCTGAGCAAGGCACCTGACACCCCCAACTGCTCCCTGGGCACCGCACCATGGCAGCCCACTGCTCTGGGTCTAGTAGCCCAGATGGGTAAAATGCAGAGAATGAATTTCCCCATGGGGATCAAAAATAGGATATATATATATATATATATATATATAATAATAATAACAGATAAATAGATGAATAATTGTATTTGTTTGGTGTGAAGTATGGAAATACTGGGAGTGATGTTTGTGATGCAGCTATTTGGTGGTATGTTTTGAGTCATTGTCCATCTGAAGACTCATTTGTGTCCAAACCTTAATTTCCTGGCTGATGTCTTGAGATTTTGCTTCAGTATTTCTACATAATGATCTTTCCTCACGAAGCCATCTATTTATTGAAGTTCACCAGTGAATCCTGCAGTACAGCACCCCCACAACACGATGGCTGGACATCACCATGGTGTTTATATTTGTGTATACTTGGAAAGTTATATCTTAAAAAAACTGTAGCCAAGATTGAACCAGCCTGGTGGAGGTCCATAGTTCTCCACCTGATATCTTGGATGATTTCTTATTATTTTCCTATGATGTCACACAAGGAAGCAGGAGTATACATCCCCAGGTGTGTCTCCAATTAACTCAAATGTTGTCAAATAGCCTATCAGAAGCTTCAATTGTTTAAATGAAGAAAGTGATAGAAAATTATCGCTCTCATAATTCCAGCATTTAACAAATAGAAGTAGTTTTGGTAATCTTAACTAACCTGAAACAGGAAAGGTTTAGTCTGACTTAATGTCAGATAGTGAGGAAAAACCAAGGCTAAGTATCCTTTTATGCAGTGGATGCAA
The DNA here is from genome assembly GCA_037176975.1 of Arrhamphus sclerolepis. NCBI lineage: Eukaryota > Metazoa > Chordata > Actinopteri > Beloniformes > Hemiramphidae > Arrhamphus > Arrhamphus sclerolepis. Next base: position 5,177 of record JBAMYA010044665.1, read on the forward strand.
ACTTAGTGCCTCTCTCCTCTCTGTCCTTTCAACCTCCTCTTTCCTTCCTTTACCTGCTAAAAGCTACAATAAAGCGCCTTTCTGTTATTGTGGTCAACGTCTGCAGAGCAGACTTATCTCAGAAAACTGAGTGCACCAGAGGTTAGCTTATACGGAAATACGTAGAGTATGGAAGTTTAGAGACTGTATTCACAACTGGTCAGGTCGGATCTGCTATTTTTTCTTTGAATAAACTTCTTTTTGTAGCTGACAATGCACCTTTTTGTAGCTGACAATGCACCTTTAAATTAGAAACACAATGATGCAGTTCCAATATTCCTCTGTCTTTGTTGGTAATCCAAGTTGAGCCATTTTATTTGACAGGGACCAAATGTAACGAATGACAACTGAGAGGAGAAATTGTTTAAACTCATTCCCAAAACTCTCCATTTCGCTCCTGCTTTATGTTTGCAATATTTTCTTTTAAGCTCGTTGGGATTTGGGGTCTTATTCCAGGAATTAGTTGGGCTTTAGTAAGCTCAAACAGCTGCTCCTGCAACTTTCTCACTGTTGTGATCACTGGAGCGGGACCATTCTGTCATGATAATATCTAAAATAAACATGGTACACATGCAAAGCAAATGGCTGGATTTAAAAAGGCTGAACTGGGAACAAATCCACATTTTCACCCCCATCTTTCATCTTTTCCAATAGTTAATTAAGCCCTCGTGTCTCAGTTTTAAGCTCACCAAGGCAAACTCGTGGGACACTCGTCCATCAGGTGGGAGTTTGGCTCCGAAGCCCAGAGCAGGGAACATCTTGTCGCTGTCGTAGTCCTGAATGATTTCCCCCACTGCCTTCAGAGCCATGGCGTACGCGTTCAGCTGGTACGGACTCATGTAGTGGAGCGAGGTGGGCTGCGCTGGGTTGCCTGTTAGTGACGGAGGGAGCGCAGGATATCCAGTTCATCAGAATGTCACTCAAGAAGAATTCATCAAATATAAGCAATTTAGTCCAAACCACAGATAAAACTGGGATGATGTAGAAAAAGCTGGGATTTCTTCACGGTTCAGCGTGACATTTAGTGCTTTGCAGACAGAATAAACTTCATTTGTTACTATACATCCATTTTTAAAATCAATGTAAGCACATATTAGGAAAAAGTCATAGTAAATGTAATATGTAAAAACTGATGCATTTTTGCTCTTTTTCTTTTGTTTTTATTTAAACTATTTTCTGATTGGGGGTTGAAAAAAGTCCCCCCCCCCCCAAATGTTGTTTATTCTCCTTCAGACAGCCTTTCGTTCTTCCACAAACAACTATACAATGAACCTTTAATGGATTAATTGACTCGCTCGTTATCTTAAGGTGGTAGGATTGTGAAGCTCATTTTTGATCTCGCATGTGACTAATGTCGCCATTTCACTTACTTTTAATAACCTTGAACACTGGTGGGGATTTAGACTTTATTGATAGATCCAAAAGAACGAGTGCACCTGAAGCTCAGATACATTTTCTGCATCTGTCATTTGAACGCTCTAATTGGATGTGACAGGACCGAGGTAAACGGCTGCCACCTGTCCTGCAGGGCCTGAGCTCAAGGGTCCATGGATAACACGGCCATCATAGCGGTTTGTGCATCAGAGAGCCATTAGGAAACACTTGGTTCGCCACATACATATATCCAAGCGGTCAGAGCACTTGTAAAAATGAGTTTTTATAAGTAATCTCACCGTTTGAAGCTGTGAAGTCAATGGCCACTGTGAAGTTGATCTGCGTCCTTGGAAGACAAAAAGGAGAGATGTCAATAATTAATCAACATTCCTCAATCATTATAAGCAGAAGATTAAAAAAATAATAATAATGACAATCTGTTCATATTGGATATTTGAGTCAAAAGCACCAAGATTAACTTCATATTAAAAGCGAAGCCACTTTAGAAAAGAAAGATGATTTTATTTTGGTCTGGAAAGTGGTGGCTGCAGTTGGCTCATTTCTTAAATGTCAAGGACAACAAGGATATTAAATGGGAAGAGAAGCGTAGCGCAAGTTCAAGCAGCTATAAATGGCTACATGATTAAGCCGCGTCTGTGATGATTCCAGAAATGTCCTAAAACACGCAATCTAAAGTGTAGCGTCTTAAACTTCAGCCTCTTTGAACCTTGTGTCTTTGAGAGGGAACACAGAGCTCTGGGTTTCTCAAGCGCCTAGAGATGACTTGTCGTAAATAGGCGCTATATAAATAAATTGAATTGAATTGAATTGACTTAGTTTATTATTATACCTGATTTGTAAATGTGTTAAGGCTTTGGCAATTTTGTTGATCTACAGTCATGCCAATAAAGCTTTTTGAAATTGAAAAAAAAAGAAAAATTGAAATTGAGAGAGAGAGAGAGAGAGAGAGAGAGAGAGAGAGAGAGGACGGGACAAAGAACGAAGTCCTCAGCAACTATCATGACAAAGCGACGCGTTTCTCTCTCTCAATCAAAACATTTCCTAACCTGTTAACCTTCAGCAGCAGGAAGCGCTTCGGCACTCTGTCACAGCTTTTTCACACCAAACCTCAGCGCTGCCATGCAAACAAAAACCCCTCCGTCTACCTTACACGTCTCTGGTGTCAAACACCAAGCGCTTCATCGTCTTTGTCACCTCGACAGGTCATGGCAAGCGCAGAAACTCTGCAGTCCAGGGGTGGCGGAGGGCAAAGGGGAAAAGTTCACGGCACTTTTAAAGATAACCACACAGGTTTCGGGGGGGGGGACCTATCTTAGCATCAACTCCTCATCGATAGTCACTGTTCATCTGTGAGATGTCAGCACTTAAAGACTGCAGACCGCGTGCTCTGATGTTATGACTCATGTGGACGCTTATAAACAAAGATTCTGATTACAAAACCAGTAGATTTGCTAAAAAATACTGAAATGAAAAAGCAAATGGGGAACAGAATGACAAGAATTTCTTCTATTTCTTCCTATTTGTCAAGAAGTGGTGACTTTTTTTTTTTTCACCAGATTTTGAGTTATTTTCACCTCAACTACAGGCGTCATTGTTCTGCGGCAAAGTTGCATAAGATTTTTCCTGCTACGTCCCGCTATGTGACAGATGCCGTAATAAAGAGGCTGCGCTTCTCCACTCCTACTCTTTGTGTGCTAGATTGACCCCATTTTGGTCTTGCATATTTAAAATTTTATCAGATATGTTCCTTGCAGTGCTGAGACTGGACCCATTCTTGATGGTGCTTGGAGTTTCTGATCAGCTCTCCCAGTTTAGTGGATGCCAACAACAACTGTTGTCTTATGCTCTGATCATAGCAAAGAGGCTTGTTTTGATATTTTGGAGGGAAAAGGAAGTTCCATCTGTCCGATTGTGGTTGGAGGAAATGGTGGGGCCCTCACACCTGGAAAGGATGCGTTTCTCATTAGTGGACAAGTTGCAGCGATTCAACGGGACTTGGCGACCACTTCTACAGTAAACTGATGGTTCTCGTTGAAGAGGGTTTGACTTGAACCTTGGTGTGATGGAATGTAGGTCCCATGGAGGGGACGTGGGTGGGATATGGGAATGTTTCTGTTCATTTATGCTATTTTAGTTTGTTTTTGTATTGTCTTTGTGGTTTTTTTCATGTCCAAATTGGAAAAAGAGGACAAAATTGTTTTGTTGATGCTTTGATTTTTTATGACTGATCCCTCAATGAAACAGTTTGATACGAAAACAGGCTCTCTTGTCATAAGCACCTTTATTTAAACCATCACTCTCTTACTGCTGTTCTCACCCAAACAGCACTCTGAATGTGCCTCTAATATGGGCTACTTTTACCACACAGTGTTATTGCTGGCCAGACGTGGTCCAAATGTCAGCAGCCGTGAGGGTCAGGCGTGTCTTAAAGGTCAAAGGAAAACGCAGATCTGCAGCATGTGGCTCAGTTCAGACAGAAACACTCAGACGTGGGCCAAACACAACTGCAGATGTGGGCCGTGCTTGGGCCAAAGGTTCTTCTCTATCTGGGTTTTTACATCAATCTTCTACTAGGAAGGACGTTTTGGACATGAAATTCTCAGCTGTATGTGGACATAAAGGTGTTGGAATGTTAATGAGAAAGTGATAATATGAAAAGTGACAAAATGCAAAATCCACAACTATTAGAAGGGTGATTTAGTTCACCAACATTATATAAATATCAAGAAAACCACTTGGAGTGCCTTTAATGGGAGATAGCTTCAAGGACAGAGGGAACAGAGACTGATTTCTGGTCCAGTTCCCCGTGCTGGCACAGACGAGGTGTCTAAATTATGCATTCCCTCTTCCGCCCCCACCAGTTCTCTCAGTCAGACGTCCACAAAGTTTAAGAGAGTAAATGAAATTGTGCTGCGTGAATGGGTGGCCAGAAATACAAGGTCGACAGGCAATAAGGAAGGATGCAGGAGAGGAGGGTAAAACACATGCTTATGAAACTTCAGCTCCAGAAAAGAACAACGACAGTGATGCATTCGATGAGTCATGACCCCGATGAACAATTCCAGACGTCAAGAAAAAGAAAAACATCAAGTAGCTCCAAAGATAGAAAAAAAAACAGCTGAATACTTTTAACAACTGTTGAGTCACTGCCATTGATTGATCAGCATCACCAATCATCTGCAGTCTGTGATTACTGTGAACTGTGTGACACTGCTTTTCAGTAGCAGATTATCTACAAAGTGGATGTCAGCTGCTGACATAAACAAAATGAAATTTGCATTTAATATGTGACAGAAACTTTTAAATTTGATTGTGACTGAGCGACAATGAATATCCACTTAAAAGTATGAAATACTCTAAAAACAGCTCAGCTCTGTCTTCTAAATAAAACAGACAGTATCTGTGAGACTTCAGTTTAAGGAAGACGTATGTGGTTGGGGCTTTTGATTCGGGTGTTTGAATATTAACTCAGAAACTCTGATGTAACACAACCCTGTCAGCACGGACCCTAATTAGATGAGAATCATCTAGTCTCCACATCTTTATCTCCATCAAACTTCACATTGTTGTGGAAAAATGTATTATTTACCTCAACTAAACATGGTGGATTATTTCTTTGTTGTAACAACGCGTCTTTGCAACAAAACGTATGCGGTTGGAAAGCCTGGTTGTTTCCCTTTTGAACGGAGGAAAATGCATTTGTGTGACAAGCAGCAGAGCTGAGGATGTGGGCCGAACCCATGAAAGATTTGCCAAATCTGCTGGCACTGGAAAACCTCTGCATCAGCCAAGACTAGTGGAGAATAATTTCAGGACTGTTCCAAGCACCAGCGGTCTTTACAGGTTCAAATGTTGTTTCGGTGGCGGCATGAAATGTCTAAACTTTGTCCTCTACCACAGCCTGTTCTGTTAATACAATTAACATAAGCGCAAGAAACCATAGTCTCTTTAAAATAAGACGATAATCTGTGAGAAACAAATATCAGCCCAGCAGTAGCTACCTGTCAAAGCCAACGGCAGAGCCAATGGCCAGCTGTCAATCAAACAATGTTAAATGACGTTTGGTCATCTGATTGGTCATCTTTATTAGTTAATACAAATTGATGTGATGCCTTTAAAAAGAAATCCCCCCAAAATGTGCAATTCATTTGCAAAATTGGCACTTCCACCATGGATGTAAGTCAGGATTTACTCTGACTTGTATCCAGCTCCTAGTGGTCAGTCGGGGAACTGCACCACAACCTACTTCCTGACTGAGCTTCAGTCTAGACGTAGGAGCATGGCCACTTGGTTGTTATTCAGAGCCTGTTTCTTTTACATGGTCTTTTTTTCACTTTACGTTACTCCTGCAACTCTACAAAGACCCGTGTTTGGAGAGAAACATTTGTTTCTAATCAGAGCATGATGCCTACACAAGCAACAATGACTAAAATAAATACAGTGGGAAGAAGAAGTATCATCACACTGCTCTTTAATTAACTTGTTTATTGCATTAATTTGCTATTAAAATGCAATCTGGTCTACATCTAAGTCACAATCACTGATTTGTACAATGTGCTTTAGCTGATAGCACAAGCAATCACGTTTTCTCAGGTATTTATGGGACACATCCATTAAATGAAGCTAGCTTTGAGCCACTGCTGCTAAGGACATTGGGTTTGTGTTATTTTAAATTAAATAAAGATGAAAAATAATCTAGAAAACCAGTTCATCCCAAGGGATCAACATACTTTTTGCAACTATACATGATACCATGCTGGAAAGTTCAGTTCAGTTTTAGGTAACATGCTTTTCTGCGGCATCAGCCAAAGATGCTCTGCAGCATTGCAACGCAGCACGAAGCTCTGCCACATATGATAAGAGAGAAACAAATATAAAAGTAAATATACACAGGAAAAAAAACCCTCCTGGCAGCTCTGAATGTTGACATGTGAAGCTGTTCTGTGAGCTTACATACAGTATGAGCGTGGTATGTACGTTGCATGTATGTGTATGGTAAATGGGGAATATCCAGCTGCTGCTCTGTCAGTCACAGACCTTCTCCTGCTGTTAAAACCTATGGTGACCCAGCTAGGAGCCAATATGACAAAATAGTGCACAGTGGGAGACATAATAAGGGGGCTGTGTTTAATATTCAAATAAACCTTCTGGCAGAATCACCAGGCTGCTCTTTAATAGCCTTAAAGCCTCTGTATTTATGATAGAGCAGCACTTTACATTAAACGCTGCTGCAGCACAACAGAAACCTCTATGACAGGTCGGCTCTCTGTATCTCTGCTACTTTATTTTACTTCACTGGTCTTCTTGAAGCGTTGATCAAAACACAAGTGTACTCAGTAAATAAATGTAAGAACATAGCAAGTTATTGCAGCGAGGAAAAAAAGTGAGGGAAAGATCCATCGTTCATTTTATTTCATTGTTATAAGTTACATCTTCTCAAAAGTTTATAGGTGCCCAGTTCACTTGTGATTTAAATCTTAATTGAATTTGTGTGAAAACAACCATGTTGCATTTTTATTTTTTATAACGGCTTTGTGAGGTTTTTGCTAAAAGGCTGGTTTTATCAACTGGACAGTTCAATGAAATGATTTTTATCTTATCTACGCTCTGAAGTTATTTACACACACACACACACACACACACACACACACACACACACACACACACACACACACACACACACACACACA
>JBAMYA010044666.1:0-12300 GCA_037176975.1 Arrhamphus sclerolepis
CCCCCCCCCCCCCCCCCCCCTCCTATTGTTGCACTTTGAGATTTGTTTTTCAGATGTAAAGTGCATTATAAATAAAATGTATTATTATTATTATTATTATTATTATTATTATTATTATCATTATTATCAACAATAATAAACTTCTTATCGTTGCATCTATATGTTGATAGAAATTATTAATTTCCTTTTAAATATTTGTATTTATTTATTTGTAATTGAAATAATCTGTGTATGGACTTTGCTGACTTCTGCATGGATAAATTTGAACAAAGATCTTTAATTCTTTAAATTAGAAATGCAAAATGCACACAGCTGCTATTTCTGAGGTTTTATATGTGCTCCTAAATTGGTTTATTCTTTTCAAGGGCTCAAGAAAGGGTATCTTATTCAAGGAGAGGTATAGAAGTCGTAATACAGTGACAATGAGACAAAAATGATGCAAAAAACTATGTTTTTCAGCTTTAATTTGCTGTAAAATGTGATCTGATCTTCTAAGGCACAATGATAGTCAAACACAATGTGTTTCTGCTGATAACATATAATTAATTATAACTTCTTGTGTCTCTATTTAACACTCCAATTAAACATTCTTAATGCTGAAGGAAAAAGTAAGAGAAAACACATTCTAGTTACTTGATTCCTTCCTAACAAGGCCTTTTTAAAGGTTCCTATCTCATTTAAGATGAGTAGCTGTGTCTAAGCAACTGTGAGGTTGATTTGAATACATTTACCATCAAAATAAAGTTAATGTGGAATTACTGCAGATGTGCACAAATTAAAGCCACTCTATGTAGAAATATCACTTCTAACCACATGAAGGCAGCATATCACAAGAAAGTTACAGTAACAGAGGGTGTCTCAACTGGGACAAACTGTTATTGAAACTTAATCTGGACCGTCTTCGCTCATTAGGATGTTATCAGCTCAGCTGGCAACATTGCAGATTTGTGCCTCCATGTGGGCAAAAGCTGTGATATCATATAGATTGGCTTTACATGTCATCAGCCCAGAGTAAATGAAAATAGAATACATTTAAAAAAAAAGCAAAAAAAAAACAAAAACATGTATCCACTCACCAGTCAGGTTCACCTGTTCAGCTGCTTGTTAACACAAATAGCAAATGGACCTATCACATGGCGGCAGCTCAGTATATGTAGACACGCAGACATGGTCAATGCAACCTGCTGACGTTTAAACCGAGCATCAAAATGAGGAAGACAGGAAATATTAGTAGCTTTGAACGTTACATGGTTGTTGGTGCCGGACGGGCTGATTTCAGAAACTGCTGATCTACTGGGATTTCATACACAACCATCTCTATGCATTTATGAGAAGGATTCGAAAAAGAGAAAATATCCAGTGAGTGGTAGTTGTGTGGGCAAAGATGCTTTGTTGATGTCAGAGGAGAATGGGTAGACTGGTTTGAGTTGATAGAAAGGAAACAATAACTCAATTATTTTTTAATTGAACTGAATCACTTGTTACAAACAAGCTGCTGAATAAAATCTCTGAACGCACAACATGTGGAAACTAGAAGCAGATGTTCTACAGCAGCAGAAGACCACTGGGTCTCACTCCTCTCAGCTAAGAACAGGAAACTGAGACTGCAGTTCACACAGACTCACCAAAACTGGACCATGGAAGACTGGAAAAACATTGCCTGATGAGTCTCAGTTTAAACAGCAACATTCAGCAGGTAGGGTCAGAATCTAGTAAACAGCATGAAAGTATGGATCCATCCTGCCTTGTATCAACAGTTAATGCTGCTGCTGGTGCAATGATGTGGGGCATATTTTCTTGGCACACTTTGGCCTTTAGTGCCAGCTGAACATGGCTTACTCGGGGCTCTCCGATGACTTCCACAGTTACCAGATCTCAGCCCAGTAGACCACCTTTGGGATGTGGTGGAACGGGAGATTCACATAATGGATGTGCAGCAACTGCAGGGCACTTGTCAATGCGGAGGTGTTCCCAACGCCTTGTTGAATCTATGCCACAAAGAATTAAAAATCCATTGGTAAATATGCTAAAAAGGTATTCATCAGTTCACTGGTGTGTAAACGTAGACAGTTTAGCACTATGGTCACTTTTTCTAAAGCGTCAAGATGATTCCAGTGGTATAATGCAGAATATTCAATGAGTTAAAGTTAGAGCTAAAGACTTGATCTGGAAAAAAAACTCATCTACCAGGCAAAGTCCCAGATAGCAAACACTGATTGAATCAACATTGAAATATTGTCAGGCTGAGGAATTGAATTAACATTGATATCAGTTATTGGAATATAGATTTAAAATGCTCTCAATGATCAACATTGTAGTAATGTTGAATTTCCAATCAAACTGAGAATGAATCAACCTTCATTCAACTGCGACATGATGAACATTGAAAGAATGTAGAATGGAATCAACATGGATTCAAATATATTATGCATTGCATTATACATTGAGATGAGATTAGTTTAAAGGACCGTTTAACACTTTTCAACATTCCTTTGTATGTTTTCAATATGCCTCATTAAAAACCCCATTAGAGTGGCTATTTCCTTATTTATTTATTTTTAAAGAAACAAAGGTTGCAACAGCTGCTTTACTGCATGCTCTATTAACAAAAAAAAAACAAAACAAAACAACAAAACAGACTATTGTTCAATAAGTTATTTATTAAAGATTCAAAAAGCAATTACACTATTGTACCTTTTTTTCTTAATAATACACCTTTTCTTTTTATCTTTTAAGGCAGGGGTGGGGAACCCTGGTCCTCCAGGGCCGCATGTCCTGCAGGTCTTAGAAGTTCCTGCCACAACACACCTGATTCAAATGAACGGGTCGTTAACAGACTTGTGCAGACCCAGATGACAGGATGATAGTCATCCATTCATCTGGTTTAGTTTGTTTTAAGGTTTTATGCCTGGCTTAGGTCGAGAAAGCATTGTAGAAAATGACATATTTGCCTCAAAAATCCAGGGGACACAAACACTTTTGGCCCAATAAGAAGCCATGTTAGCTAGAGAGAGGTGGTGCTGCTGTGTTATATTCCTTGTGTGTTGAATCCTCTAAAGTCCTCTTGTACCACAACCTGAAAAAAGCCTGAAACAAAGAGAAATTAAAAAATAATGCCTAAACTAACAATAAAAATTATTTTATTATTCAGGACCTTAAAATATATTTAAAATATCTTAAGGAGAAAGAGAAAAAGACATGATTTCCCCTCTTTGTCCAGAGGATTTTCCAGTCGCCATGTTCAGGCTAAATTCCTCTCCAACATTCGTCACTGTAGTAAAGGTTTCCGTATCTGCTCTACACCTAAACTAGGCTACTACCTGCAAAGCGAGTGGATCCCAGTCTTCCCACACTAGCTAGCTATCTTTAGGTCACCATTGTAAACAAACTACTTCACTGTGGTGCTGGTTAAAACATTGCTTATGTAATTATTAAAAATATTAACTTTCATCCAGATATTTAAAATATCTTTTAATCACGAAACTTGCTAGCGAAATGGCAGACATAACGTCAGCCTACATGCTAGCTAATATTAGGTTAAGACTAAATTGCATGGAAATTCACAGTTAACATTTAGACAAACATTGACAAGACAGTGATGGAATCTGAATGGGACAGTAAATTATATTCCACAAGGACTGAATATCATCATCTATACTGCGCTGATTCAACAACAGTTTTTCAAATGTTTATATGGTAACTGTAATTAAACATTGAATCAATATAGAATTTTCAACCTCAACCAAAAATAACATATCTGACCAAAACCCAACGTTGAATTAATGTCTTTTGCTATCTGGGGTGTCATTGCTGCATGTCTGAAGTTTGCAGAAGACCACCATGACAATCTTCAATGCATCTGGAACAAGAAGGACACACACATCAAAACATCCTCCCAACAATGTGGGACAGTGGTGGGAACATCAGGTCCTTCAGGGCCTGGACCATTTGGGCTGAACTTAATTCACAACTTTAAAAAAATGTCCACCAATATAATGTCAGGGTAGCTGTCTTCCAGATGAAACCCAGTAGAAGCTGGGTGTTGCAGTTGGACAGTGACCCAAACTACGAAGTGAACCGCACCAAAGAATGGCTTCAGAAAAAAGAAAATCTGCTTTTTGGAGCGATCAAGTCAGAGTGCAGACTTTGATCCCACAGAGGTGCTTATGACTGATGTCAAGAGAGCTGCTCACATCAGAAGTCCTCCAAATGTGTCTGAGCTCAAACTGATCTGAACATCTGGCTGCAACCAATGAAGGATCCAAGCTTCCTGAAGAGGTGAAGTCTAAACCATAAGTAGAGCAAAATTTACACGTGTTTTGACTTCCTTTCTTTCTTTCTTTCTTGCTTTCTTTCTTTCTTTCTTTCCTTCTTTCTACTTTTGCACAGCGCTCATGAATGTGGAGCAGACTTTTAGTAAGAAGGTGATTTTGTGCAAATCTACTTACAACCTGCTGCTGTAACTAAATTAAGCATCAGATCACATTTTCTGGCAAATGATGTAGAAAATGTGTAAATACCAAATAATTTGTACAATTCTTCAATTCAATAGTTATTAAAGTTATCCCATAATACTTGACAGAAGCTGAAAGTTCGATAAAGTCCGTTTAAATTACAATCCAGTTTTACTTCACTTCAGTCATTGTTTCATTCTTCAACAGATTTATAATACAGCTAATATAGAAACATTATTTGCATTGCTGGTTTCTGATGCACTAAAAATGTCTTTAATGACCCCAATTCAAATGACATACAGACAGTGGAGCATGCAGACACAAACTGCAGGATTTTTGTATTTTTATTTGTTTATTTTTCCCAGCCAACCTGCCTGTAAGATGTGTGTAGTGGGTACATAGTTTTCTAACCTCTGGGCTGCAGCTTTGGTTCTTTCATACAAGTACACACAAATCAGGGACGTAAGATGTCCTAACAACCACAGGACGGGAACGTTAACTCAGCCCTTCAAACATCCTGACCTAAAATAATGTTTATACATATATACATATATATTTACCAACCCTGAGCCACAGCTGAGTACAAAGTAGCTCTCATGTTTTCCATGCAAATGAAGAGAAATTGGATTTTCTAATCCCTTCTCTCAAATAAAATCACAATCCATTTATGCTGATGCTGAATGGTTGCAATCTTTAAAGCGTGACACGCCAAAGCCTCTGAATGACAGGCAGGAGAAAAGCAAAACATGTAGAGGGGGAAATAGGAGAAGCGAGCTTCAACTAACCAAGAGTACAGCGTGAAAGCTGTTCTGTAAGGTTGTCCTTGGAAGGGTTGATGGTATAGAACCTGTGTCAATCTCAAAGTAGTACTATAGGGGTATATTTTCTGTCATAACAAAACCCACAAAGCTGTGATTAGTTAGGATACCATTTAAACCAATTATCCTTCAAACAACATTTGTAGACTTTGCACCACCACGAAAGAGAAGACAAAGATAAATTGCCAAAATGGAAAACACGTCTCCCCCTCAAAACTTTGGTTCTGTTGATGTAAATCTGCATGAATTATGCAGAGGTGAGTATGAAATCACGTCATTTGTGCTTCCTTATCTATTTATAATTGGCATGCTTAGTTACGTGCTCGTTTTGACAGCAATAAACCACATATTTCTCATCATCACAACCCAGAACCTGTAGCTGCCTGCCCTTCATCATGACCATCATCAGCATGTGGTTGGTCGGGTTGGACGTCCACCTGCTTCTTAGTCTCGCTCGGTGATAACATTCTAGTGCTTTGACCGACATCGTCGTCTAAGTCGACATCAACGTTGCTGCTGCAGCAGCAGCAGCAGCAACGTTGACTTAGACGTCAACTTTTTTCACTGCTGCCAAAAAGCTGTGATCTTTCTACATCTAAGCATCTTCTACAAGTGACTTGGCTTTCTTGCGTTTTAACTTTTCCCGTCCACCTTTCTCCTTACGTTTTCTGCTCGCCATCTTTCTGTTGACAGATACTAATATGAGTCTGTTTTGTTGACTTTTAGGCCAATGGAACAATTATCATCTTAGCGCCACCTGTTGCAAATGCACAAGTAATATTTGTAACTTGAACACATAAAAAAGTACAGAAACAGTAATCAACAATATAATGAGGTGTAGTTTAATTTCTTTTAAATTCCACTGTATTCTGTTACATCCATACTGTTAATCTGGCCCATCCAGGGCAGCCGTTATGCTGATGTGTCCCTGAGTTTGACACCCCTGGAATAAAAGAAGAAGGTCACTCTTTTCAGCTCTACTTTCATTTCTTTAAGGATCTTTTGTGTCCAGATTACTGTAGTCTTGAACATCACTGTTACCCTCTTGTGATTTTGACTTTTGTTCTTCTGTTTCTTAACAAAAGCATCTCCCTTCTCCTTAACAGCAAATTACTTTTTTTTCCCCCCTCAGTTTTTACCTCCTCACCAATAATCTGATGATTGTGTTAGTATTTGGGTTTGTTTGGTGGATTTTAAGTCTTGTCTTGTCTTCCTATTTCTCCGTCCCTTTAGTTGGACGTTAACTCCACCTCTTGTCTTGTCTCTGCCCTGATCTTTGCTGGTCCGTGCTGTATGTCATCATTTCACAGCCTAATGCATCACCCATCAAAATCCAAAATCTGAGAATCAAAACTCAGAATCTGTAACCCAGAAATCAAGGAGGCAGGACACAGTTTATTCTGCATCTAGCAGCTCATTGGCTGCTGAATAACCTGATAATTAGTCTGTGCATCATCTCTTTCTTCTGTAATCCTTTTGTGATGAACACTTTTGTGGTCAGGACCATTTCTCCTTCTATGACCGCAGCTGGGAGGGGCTATCTGCTGAGGACTGGTCCGATTATGAGCACTTTAGGACGGGGAAGGACCCACGGCAGCCCCCCCCCTGCTGGTTGAGGAGAGTAATAACGCATGCGTTCATGTCGCTAGTCACTTCAAGAAAAAAAAAAAAGTTGCTAGGGTGGTCTGAATACTCACTAAATATAGTGCATTTATCAGCTGATGTTATGATGCTGAAGTATAAAGTGCTGAGTCATTCAGCAGCCAATATCCTGCTAGATCTCAGCTATGTCCCGCCTCTTTTGCTGTTGACAGACGTGGCTCTGATTTGACACTCGTGTCAGAATTGAAACCACAAAAAGTAAAAGAGTAACTGAGAAAGAAGATTCAAAAACAGAGATGGTTTCAGAAACTGGCAGGAGAAAAGAAAGATGATTAAAGATGGTTGAAGTTTTGTTTACAGATTTGGGGTTTTGATTCTCAAGACATCAGGCTTCCTCCTGGTCACTCTGTCTTCCTGTTCTAGTCCTTCTTTAGGCTGGTTTATTTTGATTCTTCGACTTGTGGATCAATAAACTTCTTCTTTTTTAATACCTGCAGCCTCCCTCTCTCCTGTGTTTAGGTCCACAACTCCATTGTGTCCATTATGAGACTGTCACTGTTTTGGGGAGAAGAAAAAACTGCTTCTCCATGTTTTCAAACTCTAAGCTATCCAGTGAAGTGATGTATGACGATTTAACATTCCTCATCTCTGTGTCTGATCTTATTTGCTTACTCCTGATATTTTACAGATTTCTAGCATCGCTGCTATGCACCTCCTCCAAGCTGTCTCTATTTTCTGTTTCCAGAACCTCGGACGGGTCAGTACCGGCCCTGTAAGATGCTGTGTGATTTCCATTTCTTATGCAAGAAGTTTTGCTTCCTGTTTGTTTGATGCTGATTATCATCTCCTCAAGGAATTCTGGGTAGTAGATGGTATTATTATTCAACTCTTGGGTCTTTTTCTTCTTTTGGGCAAATATTCCAAACTATTTATCCAAATTGAATATTCCAACTTGGCTATTAGAATCTGAGCAACTTTAAGTTTTTAATTATTTTTTACTGTATTTAGACTTACGCTGTCATTGTTGTCCAGTTCCAAATTGATTAACTGACTGCTTCTTTTTTTATAATTTCTATTATTTCTGCGTATAAGTGGTTATTCTCCTGTCGTAGTCATGCCGACACTAACTTCATCTGTTTGCGGTGTTTCTGTATTTGTTGCTGTCCTCATTTTTACTCCTGCTTCAATAATCATCTGTTCTCTCGCTGTCTGGAGTTCAAGCTCTTCCAGTTTTATGTCTTCAGAGCATCCAAATCTTGGTAGGGGATCTGTCTTTTTTTTTTCTTTTCCAAGCCATTTATTCTGAGTAAGCCATGTTCTCATGATCCAGAGTCCAAAGAAATCCTTCCATCTCCTTATTTTTATTTGGGGTAAAACTGAGCATCTCTGGGCTGTCAGTGAGCTGCTATGAATATTAAAATGTAATACAAGCAGCTTAAAATTGAGCTGTAGGATATAAAACACTTAATATTCTTTTAGAAAAGCCCTGCTTTGCGTTAATCTGACACAGCTGAATGTGTCTGTCATATCTAATTAAGCACCCCGGAGCTTTCTTGTTAAATTTTGCAACAACTTTACTGGATCCCACCTAGTTATATTCACGCATGACTGTCAATATAAGGTGAGGTAAAGAGACAAATAATTAGCATTTTGAATGATTGGAATGGTTTATTTTACATTATCTGGAGTGTTTCTTTCATTTATATTTGAGAAAAGAGGACATAAAAAGAAAAAACCTGGTGAATGTGATCCAGCTGATCCAGATCTGCGCCTGAATGCAGATTCTTCTCTTGCACAATCAGCAGATTGACGAGGTCGTGGCAGCTGTCACCAGGTGACAAAAACACCTCTTAACTTAGTGGGTTATTGGTGTTTGACAAATACAAACTCAGATGAACCAAATCACATGGCTTTTTTTTAATTTTCACATCATATGGGCAATACTAAATACCCGTTTAATGTTTCCATAGCACTTGAGAGGATGCACAAAAAAGTCTGTAAAAGCAGAAGCTTTTACAGTTTGCAGGTTCAGAGGCTTCACGTGTTTATGTAAACACAATGCTGAGAGAGAAGGACGAAAGCAATTGTTAGAGAAACATTTGCTGCTGCTGCTAGAAAGAGTTATAAAACCATGTTTTCAGGAAGGAAACATGAGGGTTATCTGTCCAACAATGAAAGCGGTCAGATTTGGGTCATGCAGGACAATGACCTGAACCGCATCAGCAAAGTTACATCAGAAAGGCTGAAAAATGAAGAATCATAAAAGAATAGAGGCATTGCCAGAGAGGAAACTTTTCTGCATGTGAAATGCTGGCAGACTTTATGAAAGCTGTGTTTGAGCAAATGCACAAAAAACCTCAATGAACATACAGAAATGCAAGTAAGACTCTGATCCCAGTTCTGTGAGACTTGACTGGTGAAACCCCTCCCCCTCTGACTCCTCCTGCTGATGCTAAAAACTTGCCTTCTCTCCTCCTGGTATCAACTGGCCTTCTTCCTGGGTCCACCTACTGTTGTACTTGGCCAGTTTTGTCCTTAATGATGTAGGCACTCATCACGGTGGGGGGGTGGGGGGTGGGGGTGGGGGGGCGCAGGCGCTGGAAGCACCTCACACATGAGGACAAGCCAAGGCCATGTTTCAGCGGTGGCTTTGCCGCTGACTTCCTGTCCTCGCTGTTGGCTCTTGCAAGCACAAGGTTACCATGTGAAAAAGCTGGATTCAAAACATCCACAAGAAATCACAAGAAAATTAATCTTTCAAGGCTCCAGGCTGAACATTTGTGGATACAACACCCCAGTTGCAAGGACCCATCAGTGTCATATATTGGCAAATATGGCAGATTTTTTTTATTTATTTAGTTTTTACCCCACAGCTATTTTTTTTATGTATGAATTTTATTGATTTGAATTAAAGCTCTTTTAACTGCACCCCCCCCCCTTCCCCCGCCCCCCCACCCTGCTGTTTTATAATTGGTTCATTAATTTACAAGCACCAGCGCTGCTTGTTTTGGTTCCCAATCACCTTCTCCAGCTCTTCTGGTGGAGATATTGAGCCATTCCCTGTCCAGACAGGAGATATAATCTTTCCAGGATGTCCTTAGTCTGCCTGGGGGCCTTATTCCGGTTGGACATGTCTGAAACACCTCCCCAGGGAGGTGTCTGGGGGGCGGACATGCTCACCAGATGTCTGAACAGCTACAAATGGCTCGTTTCAATGTGCAGAGAGGAAACTCTATAATTTGAATTGAAATCACTTATCCTTCACCATCCAGGAAGACATGATGGCATCACAGAGAGATTAAAGATGAGGAAACCCCTGCCACTGGTCCATTCAGCCTTTCAGGACACGTCCTTCAACACCATCTGGTACAGCCGCTGGCCTGGGGTTGATATTTCAGCATCTGAGTTTTCTGTACAGTTTGTTTGGATCGTGGTTGGCATGGAAACAGTTGAGGTCTTCAGTGAGGGGGGTTAGGGTTGTGTACAGGCAGAGTTGTTTGTCTTGACTCCCTCCTATACCTGTCAGGAGTTGCAGAGCTGTAATCCAGTCATCTGTTCGTTTGAGTTTAAGTTTTGTCATGCATTGTATCCCATCTTTTGATTTTTAATTTCACATTAAGTCATGTCAGTTACACTTCCCACATACTTATTCATGAAGTCCATGCGTGCACACGTGTGGAAACCTTGAGCATGTTTATGTTCTGCCCCTTTGCATTTTCATTCCAGATTTTAGCTGATATAACTATAGATTCTGAGAGATGTAGGAGACAGAAGAGTAAACAAGTTAGTAAAGTGACTCAGTTTTATCTGGTAATTTGTAATATTAACTGTTTTTGTAATATTAACTCTTGACTCATTTATATAGATGCTTTGGCATCTTTGTAAATGGAGAGACCAACTAGTCCACTGCTCCCTGTGACTGGTTCCCCAGGACACATTTTAAGGAGATACAACACACCTGGGGGAAGGAGCTGGTAACCAGTGCAGGCAGATGCTGTGAGCATGTTGAAGTAGTCGACTGGTGTTTTTGATTGTTCTGGAACATCAGATAAACCTCAGGAACGTCACACAAGACGTGTCCCAGCCAAGCGCCAGCATCAGGTTTTAGTTCAGTTCCTCGACTCACCACTGAGCCAAAAAGAAAAAAAGAGGAAATCATTACTGATGTCCATGTTAAAAAATAAATAATAAAATATCAATAGAATAATAACATTTTATTTTTAAAAGAATATAGGTTTTGATCTCTTTTGTTAGATTTTCCATCCATGACAACTGAACAGGGTGAATTTTGTAGAACCACACCAGGTAAAATCATATAAAGCAATAAAATTGTTGCCAACCGAACAATCAAACAGCTTTTTGTCATTTGATGGGCAGCTAGGCATTGGCTACGCATAGCTGTGGAAAGGGGGGTGATGTCTTACTGGAATATCAGATGTCACAGCTGGTTTGGGAATAGAAATAAAAGAATTACTTCCCTAAAGCACCCCATCTCTGACCTCTGCACCCAAACTCAAACTGGCTCTCTGCAGATGTGGTGAAGAAAAGAGCATCATCATGGAAGAACCGTGAGTGCTAGAAAGCAACCTTTTTCCTGTATTACTTGTATTAAATATTATTTTTAAATATAATATTTATAAGATATTACATTTTTCTTTTTTAACAGGAAAAAGAATGACACGTGAAACAAAAAGACTAACAAGAAGACTAAATGAAATAAAATCAATACAAACAAAACATGTGTAAAAGCTGGGAATGTGTGAAATTTTGATTTCATGCAGGGAATTTATGAAGAAGGCTTAATAAGGTATAATTCAGTAAACGTCTTGGAGTAGCCACATTAGATTACATATAAACATAAAAGTAGGAAAGGAAAGGAAATGTGTGTGTGTGTGTGTGTTCAACAGCCTCTCCCTCACTGACCTGTATAAAGACAGAAAGCTCATCCCTGTAGGTGTGAGTGATCAATCACACGCCTTCACACGTCTGTTTTCTGTATTTGATCACAGTTGGGACTGCAGCGACCTCTGTTAGATATGTGTCAAACATCTGCGTGGCGTTGCCCCTGAAGAGGGCATCAAACAGATGGTGGAGATCACAAGGCCCACATGGACAGTGTGGAGAAGCAGGTGGAAATAGCGCAGACATGGCATGCAGGGTTAAAGATGTTCTTAGTAAGTGTACTAAAAATACTTTTTGCTGTTGTTTATCATTCGCCTAATCTTTTCTGTATTTTTCTGCCTTGATTATCAGTTTTTGCTGTTTTGTTTTGTTTTTATTCTATATATTGTACATCTCCTCTGTCCTTCATTCCCACTGTCCTAATTCTCATCTCCTCCTTACCCGGCTGGTCCCCCTAAGAACCAGGTTCTGGTCCAGGTTTCTTCCCATGAGGGAGTTTTTTCTTGCCACTGATGGTGTTGCCA